>QFDW01000982.1:0-15262 GCA_003315895.1 Lactifluus rugatus | reverse complement strand
AGTTTGTAAGATTCTACAAGAGGACGACCCTACTTTCACTTTAAGTCTGCAAACACTCTGCATATTGCAACTACCACCTGTTCATTCCTGCACCTATGTGGTGTTGCAAATGCTCAAAAGGACACCATTAGTAGATGACACCTCCCCGCCAGCTCTGCAATCGCACCGCCTACCGTTTAGAAGCTCTGTGGCGGATGCTATTCTTGGTTTCAAGGTCATCGTAAGGCAACATGGCATACCGCTTTTTCAGGCTGAAGCTCGCAATCTCGCTTTTTGGGTCCACCATACCACACTCCACAAATACGCGATGGAAACTGCTACAAAGCCTCCATGCATCTCCAACCCGCCTCAAACCAAGAACTTGCACAACATCCGAGGATTAGTACCTTGGCACATCAACTCCACCGGCAACGCTTTCGCGAAGCCTGCGGTCAGTTCGTGGGAAGAATGGGGCCCTCAGTCTACCCAGTGGTGGGAATGCAGCAGTGACAACCTTGACCGACTGACGCTGGCTGGCACGCGTTGCGCGATCACGTGTCGTGGTTTCTTGGTGTTGTTGGACTTTTGCCCTGGACGTGTCGCCATGCTGCTCGCTCGGGACTCCCGTGTGGGTTTGGCTACAAGCGCCATAATAGGCCCTTCCACCATCAATGCTGGACGCTGCTTCCTTCACGACATCACGTCCAAACCAAGATCCAAACTACCGTTTTGCGTGTCCACCAAGCAAGGCAGGACGAATCATGTTTTGATGGACGATGAGTGGATCATAGAGCTCGAGGTAAGATCTTTATCCGTGTCCTTAGTTGTATGCTGCGGCTCATCCTGTGGTTACTCCCAGGATAGCAGATTTGGTTTGGGGGGGGATATACATTTCTACAGCGTTCTACCAACAGAAGACTTGTAACAATAACAGCTGAGCATTCTTACACTACTTTTTAATACTTTGTAATAAATAACATTGATTGTACATTCCCATACCTAAAAAAGCCGCACATCATATTATATGCCTGTACCACAGCCTGCTGCGCATGGGTAGCTATGTGTGACCATCATTCTTTCGTTTCCCTCGCCCCTTGTCCCCAAGTAGAACGCTGTACAACACCCCTGTATGCACTCCTTTCTCAGATTTCCTGTGGCCTCTGCACAACATGCGTCTCCAGGACACAGGTTTTATGGCATCCCCTTTTCTAAAGGAACAGCAACGGCACCTGCTGTCATTAAAAACCAGCCACCTTATACGCATGAAGCACACGTGTCTTGGCTGTGCTAGCGTGTGACTATTCACCTGGCAGTTGTTTGCGCCTTCTCTTGTTATGGCAGTGAGGTGTAGTTGCGGCGTTGCAACTGTGCTGTACATCATCCTACCAAGACCAGTGCTTGAACCGCGAATTTAAATAAGAAATCTTGCAATACTGAGCCCCCTCCTTCCCCAGTTCTATCTCCCTCACGATGTCCACTACCTTCTTCGACCTTCCTCCGGAACTGATCATCCTCATCTTGTGTCATTTACGTCTCCGGGAACTTGTCGTCTGCAAGCGACTATGTCGTCGACTTCATGCGCTAATTGAGCATTCCCAGTTGCTCCAATACCATTTCCGAATCATGTGCAACGATGTGGAGGACCTCTTCGTGCCCGGAGTCTGCACGTCCAAGTTCCTCAAGACCCTTGAAGATTGGGAGATGGCGTGGTGGAGACTTGACCTCGGGAAACGTTTTACGCATCACACGTATAATATTAACGACTCCTGGAACACCGAATATATCATGCAGAATGGATACATTGCAGCGATGCGCTTGGGAGACCCCAGCTTGCACACCACCCCAGGTTGGTCATATGCGGACATATCGAAATTGCAAGCCAATAAAGGACCCCGACAAAGTAGCTGGAAGGACATTAAACTCAACCCTTTCATGATCACCCGATTCACCCCGAAATGCCATGTACTCGATGTCAACCAGGATCTGGTAGTGGTCGTTTTCTGGTTAGTACTATAGTATCCACCAGCTCTCCCTCTGATATGCTGATTTTCTCTCATTGACAGTTGTGTCGCAGATTTGAGACAAATCCAGATCAGGTTCTTACGTTTCACCAATGGCATTCATCATGATTTGGCCTCCGACGTTATTCCCGAGCTGGAACTACACTGCAGGTCGTCGAACGATAGCGAGATTACAATGGATGTCATGGGCCCGTTTCTCGTCATCATAGTCACCTACAGATTCCGTCTTAGGCTTTCAGGCCGACGTCAAAAAATATATCTTGTTAACTGGAAAAACGGTCACATTCATTGCGTGAGTCTCCAACAGGCAATCCTAGATGGGTATTCATCGTCATGGCAGGTTCGGCGCGTTAGGGATGGCACTTACTTTCCAGTGATTGCCTTTTTATCCAAGGACCTTATAGTCCTGGCACGTAAACGTGACTTCTCTTTGGAAGTTTGTAAGATTCTACAAGAGGACGACCCTACTTTCACTACAAGTCTGCAAACACTCTGCATATTGCAACTACCACCTGTTCATTCCCGCACCCATGTGCGGTTAAAGATGGTCAAAAGGACGCCATTAGTAGATGCCACTTCCCCGCCAGCTCTGCTTTCGCACCGCCTACCGTTTAGAAGCTCTCTGGCGGATGCTATTCTTGGTTTCAAGGTCAATGTATGGCAATTTGGCAAACCTCACCCTGATTTTCGATATCTCGCCTTTTGGGTCCACCATAGCACACTCCACAAATACGCGATGGAAACTGCTACAATGTCTTCATGCGTCTTCGTCTCGCCGAAAACCAAGAACTTGGACAGCATCCGAGGATTAGCACCTTGGCTCATCAATTCCATCGGCAACACTTTCGCGAAACCTGCGGTCATTTCATGGGAAGAATGGGGCCCCCAGTCTACCCGATGGTGGGAATGTGACATCGACAACATCGACCGACAAACCCTCGCTGGCACGCGTTGCGCGATCACGTGCCATGGTATGTTGATGGTGTTGGACTTTTGTCCCGGACGTGTCGCTATGCTGCTCGCTCGGGGCTCCCATATAGGTTTGGACGCGGACGCCGTGGTAGAACCCTTCACCGCCCATGCTGGGCGCTTATTCCTTCACGATATCACGTCCAAACTACCGTGTTGCATGTCCACCGAGAGAGGCAGGAAGAGATACGTCTGGCTAGACGATGAGTGGGTCATAGAGCTCGAGGTGAGATTTCCATCCTTGTCCTCGGTTTCGTGCTGCGGTTCATCCTGTGCTTACTCCCAGGAGTATTGGCCCGGGATGGGCTCGGAGTGGGAAAGAAGTATAAATTACCACAGCATTCTACTAGAAGAAGTCTTGCAAGACAACTGAGCATTATTAGAATACTTTTTAAAATGTTGTAATAAATAACATTGAATGTACATTCCTATTTCTTAAAAAAAACGCATCATACGGTATACCTGTACCACAACCTGCTTGCAGCTGCATGTGACCCGACTGATAACCAGTCAGAGGTTACCCATACCCATCCGGATCCCCACATACATGCACACATATCAAATGACTTGGCCAGATCAGCTCCGTCGCATCGCTGGGAAAAATGATCACTGACCTTGAATAATTAAATATATATACTTCTTGCATCACTTCCCCCATCCTACGAGTCGGTCTTCTTCGGTTTGAATGGAACAGCCAAGCTCAGTGGCACTACAATGGGCCTTGCAAATGTCATCCACCTGGCCAGCGGAAAGTATGATCATCACCAAATGAAAGAGTTGAAGGAAGCAGGAGGTAAAGATGCCATCACAACGCAGCAGAGGTCGAAGAAGCATGATGTGGAGGGACTCAACGGCCACAAAAGTGGGCACGTCAAAGCTGATTGCTGCCGGTGGGCAAAGGGCAGTGGAAAGTAGGGGCAGGTGCTGAAGAAGAACAATGCCAGCAGGAGGAGCACGGCCACAAGCAGCCAAAAAGGTCTAACCAACATCGAAGCCTGGGTAGCGATGGTTGAGTCAGGTGGTTTGGGTCATGATGAAGGATGGATGAGTATTGAAGAAGAGGTGTAAAACGAGCAGTTAGTCATCGTAGCAAGCACGGGCACACACCTCGATTGGAGAGATTGAGCTGTACGACAAATGGAGCCTCCTAGCACATGTCCCAATCTACCGCCACAAGTTTGGCAACTATCAACCGATCATGCCACAACCGATTACTGCTGCAGGTGGGAGAATGTTTTTGGTGTGACTCGGATATGTGTTGGGGATCTCAGAGTTCAAGTTTAGGTCTCCAACGGTGAGTACACATTCAACGTTAAAATATTCAACACTCAGAGACGCTCTTCACCCACCCGATAGGGGCATGACTATTATGTCAGTGAACCGGATCGCAAAAGGCGCTATACCATGTACTTTGAAGGCGAAGAATGTCGATCATCCGCTCCACTGACTCAGATGGGGTCACGGGTCACAGGCAGAATACGGCCGGAAACGAACGAGCTGTACGTTGAACACGAGGCGGCGGCAGGAGGCGACAGGCAGGTACACAGGACGGAGTCGACAGCCTGAGCAGTGGAGGGTCGGTCCTGCCAGGCACCTGGGTGATGTTTCCGCGTCAGGGCCAGCTAGTGGCCAGCTGCCCGGCCTTCAGTTGCCGTTATCTCTGATCATCTGCCCTGACTATCTTATCTCTATCTCCCCTATTCCAGCTTATGGCTATGGCCATACGGGAGAAGACAAGAAAAGGCGGAATTCATCATTCAGGCTCATGCCCTTATATCTACGAATCCACAAATCTCGATGTATCTAGTTGGTGGGAACCACTGGCACATGGTCACGGTAGATAATATGGAGGCAATGAAGTAGTGAATTGAACGGTAAGCAAGGTCGCGAAGGTAGAGCCGAAAAGGTGGGGTAAATAAATACTATCGTAAGTTTATCGCCTCAGGCAACGTATGTATCGAACGCCCCTGATTTATGTCGGACGGTGCTGCCGCGCTTCGTTTGTGCGCAGCGTGGGGCTGATTGTAAAACGTGTAACTTGGCGGCGCGTGTCAATACCGCTCGGCTGGAAGTAAGACACAAGCTTGAGATAAACTGTCAATGAGGTCAATATAGGCAGTAGGAACCTCAGGCTACTGATGTCTAGTCGCCCTACACTGGCTACCACGTAGCCGGTGTTATACCGAGGTGGCATGTGTTTCTTGATGTACTGTAGTATCCGCAACGAACGCGACATAAAGCAAGTATCATACATTCCTCCGCACAGAAATATTCTCCTTCGAGAACATGGTAAACTCGTGAGGGTCGCGAAGATGAAAGTAAGTCAAGTTGAAAAGAAGGACAGATCCTAACAATAGCAAGTCTAAACGAGGGGCGTAAGGCAGCACTACCCCGCAACGACCCAGGAATCATTGCCCCACGATTCGTCACCGCACCCATGAAAGAGCCTTCCCAACTGTCCCTATAAACGATGACTCGGAGCTTTGAGTCAGAACCAAAGGTATAGAGTGACTCATCTCTCAGGCTGCCGTGGCGGAATTCCAGGTTGAGTTTTTCCAAAGCATTCTCAGTGCCAATGATGCAGTATTCGATGGTGAGACTCTTCAGGGGCACGTTGTCCCAACATTCGCTGTCGAAGACGTTCTCAAGAACGTCATCCGTGACGGTCTGCCACAACGATTGACACGTGACTCCAAGTCGGATGAGCGTGCAGTGGGCCACACGTCTTTTCATCGATTTACAGTATTTCATCAGTTGCCAGTGAACCATCCCGCACCCGCCACCATGCTATGTACCACAGCAACGCAGAGCGTCCAATTTTGACACAATCGCACGTGTTGACCACTGCGATAACGTCATCGGCGTGTGAGCATGACGGGGTTTTCCCGGGCCAAATCACTGTAAGATCCAAAGTGGTGGGAATCCTGGCAAAAAAGGGCAATTGTGTTTCATTTCCCACCAATAAATGGCGATTTTGTGTTCAGTCGATTTTCGGAGGGTGGCTGAAGGAGGGAAAAATCATCCACTTAGTGGATGATTTTCCTCCCATCTACATGGCAGGTGGTGGGATTGTTTCACTTTCCCACCAATTTCCACCATCTAAAAATGGCTAAAAAGGATGAGAGACTGGTGGAATTTCCACCATTTTGGATCTTATAGTGAAAGTGATGCAGCGGCCATTTCCAGCACTGACACATCTCCAGCTTGCAGTTCCCGATCAGTTGGTGCTAGTGCTTCCCGATACCGTGACCTTCTTGGGTGGATCCACTCCACGTCTACGAAGTCTGAGCTTGACAGGTATTCCATTTCCGGCATTACCAAAACTTCTTCTGTCTTGCCATGACCTTGTATCTGTTATCCTCGATAGCATACCAAGTACCGGTTACTTTTCACCCGAAGCGATGGCCACAGGCCTGTCTGCATTGACAATGCTTGAATCCCTTCGCATTGTATTCGAATCACCTGCTTCGTGCCCTAATCGAGGAAACGGGCCTTCACCTGGATTGACACGCGCTGTCCTCCCCGTTCTTACCAGTTTGATGTTCCACGGCGCTAGCGAATACTTTGAGGACCTCGTCGCCCAAATCGACACTCCTGCTATTATCTCCGTCGCAACAGGGTTCTTCAATCAGCTCGATTTTGACATCCCACAATTTCTCCAGTATATCGATCGCACAGAGCTGCCTGGGTCATTCAAGAAAGCGAACCTTTTCTTCACTGTTGAATACGCAGATATCAATCTTCTTCCCCCCGACCCACAGGAGCGAGCAATCCGCTGGCTATCGGCCCTCTATACATCAAGATATTGTGCGACGCTTTGGATTGGCAAGTTTCGTGTCTAGCACAGATATGCAGCAAGTTTTCGCCTTCCTTCTCCAATGTGGAGACGCTTGAAATCCCTGACGTGAGGGTGAACGGTAGAAGTATAAGGTTTTCGGATTGGTGTGACGACATGGATCGCGCCCAATGGCTAGAGCTCTTCCACGCATTTACAGCTGTGAACCGCATGTCCATAAGGCGAAGATGTTGTGAGCTTATTGTGCCTGCACTGCAAGAGCTCACTGGGGACAGGGTCATGGAGGTGTTACCCGTGCTACAATATCTTTACCTAGGAGAGTTTTCCACCACTCCGTTCGTGCAGAAAGCCATAGAACCATTCATTTCCGCACGCCAACTCTCCAATCACCCTGTCACTGTCCATGTCAGCGAAAGCGACTCCTAATGCTTAGGCTTTAGCTTTCCCACCCCTCCCTCATGATCTTCTTGTGTTGTATCTTACGCCACTTTCGTATCACAGGCATACACCTTATCATGGGTCCCGATGTGATGCAGAAGCAATTCCATTATTTATGATTTCACAAAAAATACAGTAGGACACTGAGGTCGACGTATTGCGACCGAATTCTGGCCTATAACTATGCCTACATGTCCTACTTGCCACTCACCAAAAAGCACACGTGCGGCGAAAGTTCACTTGGTAATGGAATAGCAATTGCAACGCATCCACCACGTTGACTATGATCTGGGAAACAATATTAAAGAGGAAATGACATGGCTAAGAGGTAAAATGAACCGATAAGATAAAACAACACCCGGTCAGAGGGTGGCGGTGAGAAAGAATGATACAGACGCACTACCGTCTTGTTCACCAGCACTGCCCTTTCCACATCCCATCTGTGTTGCTTGCGACTTTCGTTATGCTACCACGGGGGTACTTCGGAAAGACGAATCTTGGGAGAGGTGGCCACGGACGAAAGTGGGAGAGGCGGGTCTACGGAGAAGTGGACCCCCTGTTGAATGTCTGGTCTTTGGAACCAAAAGGTATGCTTCCAGAGTCGGCTGTGCTCGGTAAGAAAAAGTTCAAGTTGTCGAGGTTGATCTGATACTGCATCTTACAGAATCACATCTAGAACGATCCCCTCTACTAACGAAACACGGGAAACTGGAAGGAGTCGCCTCGATTCGACTCACCTCAAGCTGGCCAGCACTTCAAGTTGGTAAGGCGGCCCATAACAAAGACATGACGTTAGTTTCACGTAATAATTATCACATGCACAGGTTACGGCCGTGTATCCTTCCATGTACGTTGAAGTTATATATACTCCAACTGTCCCACTGCTGAATTGCCAACGTTACAACCGATGAGTTCTCCTGGGTACGTCCAGATCCAGATCCCTCACTGCAATTGCACCTGACTTGGTACTTGCTAATTTTGAACTAGTAGTCGCACTCGACAGCCCGTCAACCGTCCATCTTCTCAACGAAGAGGAGTTACTAGTATCGCCCATGGTCATCGTTCACACCCTGGCACTTCTTCGATGCCGACATATAGTCTTTCTATGAGGTTCAAGATAGGAGAGTGTACTATGCGTCACTGGAAGGGGTTTTGTATTCAAGAAGGACCAGGTAGGTCTCGGGCGCCTCAGGCTACTGAAACAAGCACTGACTTGCAAGCTTGGATTGCGTAGGCCTGATTTCCTCACGCGTGGCGATCGCATCCCTCCCTGACAATGTCCTCCTGGACATCTTTGACTTCTATCGTGATCGTGCGGTGGATTATCGCAACTCCTATCAGTGGTGGAATGTACTGGTGCACGTATGTCGAAGATGGCGATATGTGGTGTTTGCATCACCGCATCGTCTTGATTTGCAGCTTTTTTGCAACGCGAAAACACCCGTGCAGGAGACGCTGGGTGTCTGGCCACCCTTCCCTATTGTCATAAATGAATGTGGACCCCGACTCCCTCGCAGTGGACTTAACATCATTGCCGCACTCGAGAACCGCGATCGCATATGCGAAATCACTCTTCAGGATCTATCAAGTTCTTTCTCGAAACGACTCTCCAAACTGATGCAGCGGTCTTTTCCAGCACTGACACATCTTGACCTTGGATTTTTTAATAAATCGGCGCCGCTTCTTCCCAATCACTTCTTGGGTGGATCTGCCCCGCGACTACAATCACTCTTGTTGGAGCGTATTCCATTTCCAGCTTTACCAAAATTTCTTCCATCTTGCCATGATCTTGTCCGTGTTCAACTCCGGAAGATTCCAAATACCGGTTACATTTCACCCGAGGCGATGGCCACGTGCTTGTCCGCAATGACCCAGCTCCGATCCATTGACATTGGATTTGAATCACCGGCTCCTCGTCCTGATTTGGGAAATAGACTTTTGCTTCCATTGACACGTGTCATCCTCCCCACTCTCACCTTTTTGGCGTTCCACGGAGCTACCGAGTACTTTGAGGACCTCGTGGCTCGGATCGACACCCCTGCTGTTACCTTCACCAAAACAGAGTTCTTCAATCAGCTCGATTTTGACATCCCACAATTTCTCAGTTATGTCGGTCGCACAGAGACATTTGGGTCTTTCAAGGAGGCGAGGCTGCTCTTCGATCGTGACGACGCTCAAATCAGCCTTGGTCACCTCGACCCAGTTGATGGGAGGTTTTTTCTGGATGTCCTTTCTATCAAGATTTTGTGCGGCGCGTTGGATTGGCAGGTTTCGTGTCTAGCACAGATATGCAGCAAGTTATCGCCTTTCTTCTCCAATGTGGAAATGCTTGACATCATTCACATGAACCAGATGAGCAGACGTATAAAATTTTCAGATTGGCAAGACGACATGGACCACGCCCAATGGCTAGAGTTTTTCTACACCTTTACGGCTGTGCAGAGCATGTACATAGCGCCCAAATTCGGTGAACTCATTGCGCCTGCGCTGCAAGAACTCACTGGGGAAAGGGCCGTGGAGGTGTTACCCATGCTGCGCCATCTTTACCTAGGACACCTTCACACAGCGTCCTTGCAAGCCCTAGAGCCATTCCTTTCCTCACGCCATCTCTCCAATCACCCTGTCATTGTCCATCTCAGGGAAAGAGATCACTGACCCCCTTCCTTTTGCTTGCTTTAGCTTTCCCCAATGACATTCTTGTATTGGATGTCGCACCCCTTTTGCGTCCCAGTAATGCGCCTGATCATGGGCCCTGATGTGATACGGAAGCGATTCCAATCTTGATAATCTCACAAAAGACAGTAGGACACAGGGTATTACGACCGATTTCTGATTATAACTATGCCGACACCTGCTACTGGCCACTACCTCCCCACACCGAAGCACAGGTGTGGTGAATGTTCATTTGGTGATACGAAAATTGGATTGCAAGTTGGAAAACAATATCAAAAGAGGCAATGAACGAATGGCCCGGCCGAAGGACAGCCGGAATAAATGAACGCGCTTGGCAGTCGTCTCCTCCTGCCCTGCAGTCTGTTACCAGCGCCGCCCTTCCCCCCGTCCCGGCTGCGATGCAGATTTTGTTTTCCACTTCCTTTGGTTTCCGCAGGGATACTGCACCAATGACAGATTTGGGGAGAGGTGGCCAAAGGGCATGTGTGTCGTGCAGAATCCTGAAGCGAACGACTAGTATCGGTCCACTTGCTTGACGCACGCATTCGGCATCGTCTGGGACGAATGGAAGGTATAGGTTCCAATATAATGTAATGTAACATTAGTCGAGGGAGTAACCTGTGGCATGAGAAGTGACCTTCCTGCTGTGTGCCCCATGCCGAGTTTGAAAGACCGTGCCATCGCCATTCAGCTATTTGCACGTGACTTGGGCTTTAGATGAACGGAAAATATGTCAATTGTCAACGTCGCATGTCAACACACGTCAATGTCTTCCTCCAAGATGCCAACCCCTTTCTCGCTATTCCATTATCATGCTGTACTCTCCCTTTCCCAGCATAAAATAGTCGAGATTCGACAAGTTCGCCATTGGGAGTGCATGGAGCATTCTCTGAACGATCCCGAGGACCCCCCTTGTCCAATTGCCAAGATAACACATATTCGCCGATATTGGTGATTCCTACTATCGTTCTCTCTAAAGCGCATCCATTTTCTGTGACTTGATGCCATCACATGTCTCTGCAGACTATAGCTGTGCTTCCTCGACTATCAGACATTGAGTCATCGATCATCTCATCAACGTCCCCCAACGTGGGTTCTCATTACCAACTGGACATGAGTTTGATTTCCCTCGTATGATACCCTCGCATGAGAAGGTCCAGATGAGGTATATTAGGTAGTGCGCATTTAAAACACTCGCCTTGGCACTCGTAGCTACCTCGTATCTGGAGTAACCTCTTCAAGTTGCTGTGGCCACATTAGGGAGTCCTCACCTTCATCGTTACATCCGAAATCTGAATCACTGGGTTCCAGCCTTTGCCCATGACCCAGCTCCTCCCTAAGTTACACTGGCATGGCTTTTGTGCTCAACGGACATCGCTCTAATCTCGTTTTTGCTGTTTCTGCTGTGACCGGTGACCATTGGCGCTGAACCACAGTAGTCAGTTTGCAAGCGGGACGAGTGCTTGAAGCCGGACTACAGTAGCTTAGCTACGCGTTCTTTGACGGGTATATATCGAAGGGCAATTGTGCGGAAGTGTAGAAAGTCAACGGAAAAGCGGACAAATGAGTACGTAATTTATCCAAGTTAAGGTTAGTCAATTGGTGATGACCTTATTCAATTGAATGATTTCCGAGACCTTTCCGTAGCGATGTCTCATCTCAGGACTTTTTTCTGTATTCTCCGCGAGTCCAGAATTGAATATCATGCAAGAGAGCAACTCATCATCTCTCGTGCTCGTATCGACCAGCACGGTTGTTCACCTCTTTAAAGCCGTTCGGTAACCCCCTCCGCTTTGATGAGCATCGTACAAGTACCTGGTTGTATGACAGGAAGCGCCGACGTCATCCACTCACCTCAACTATATTAGTGAATTAAGGGTCCAAATTCGATCAACTAGACCCAATCCGTCTCTGCGGTTCCGACAGCGGTGTCAGTATTTATTTGACCTGGTTCCAGTTCAGCTATCCTCCCACTTTTCTCTAGCCTCTTACGCCGCTGTTTTTCGCTGCTCATTGTCACTCTTTTCCACTCCCACTCTCTACGTCGCCGTTGGCATCAAAGTCTTTCATTTTTAACTAAGCGCAAACAAAACAAAAATGTCCTCCAAAATGTATGACACTGAGGCTTCCTCCTACAACCAACCCCCTGCCCCTCGCCGCATCAAGCTTGGCAACCCTGGCCCTCTGTGAGTTTGCCTGCGTATTGAGCCATTGTCATGCTCTACGGTTCTCTAACTCGTGACGCGTTTTTGATAGTGGCCTCTTCTCCTTCGCGTCCACGACGCTGATCCTTTCCCTTTACAATATTCATGCCCGCGGTATTGATACCCCCAACGTTGTCGTCGGGATGGCACTCTTCTGTGGTGGTCTCGCCCAGCTCCTCGCCGGCATGTGGGAGTTCGCCACCGGCAACACCTTTGGCGCTACTGGTAAGCTCTCTATTGAGTCGCAATTTTAAAAAAAAATTTGATGCGATATTTGCACAATAGCGTTCACTTCCTACGGTTCCTTCTGGTTGTCCTTCGCTACCCTCTTGATCCCTGGTACAGGCGTCGGAGATGCATACAAGGCCTCCACTGATCCTGCCCAGGAGGTTGACGCTATTGCTATCTATCTTATGGCCTGGATGGTCGTTACCTTCCTCTTCTTGTATGTGCCTTGTCGTAGTTTCCCCTTGCTGTAGCAGAACTCACACGCGTACTCGTATCCTTTAGCCTTGCCACGCTTCGCAAGTCAATTGGCCTGAGTGTACTCTTCTTCTGTCTCACTGCTACATTCCTGGTCCTCGGTGTCGGTAAGTTTTATATGCATGACTCGGTTGATCTCGATTGAACCTGGCTGATGTACGTGCTTACGTGAACAGCCGACTTCCAGAAGAGTGATGGTCTTGGGAAGACAGGTGGCGTATTCGGCGTTATCACCGCCTTAGTTGCCTACTACTGTGGTCTCTCCGAGCTGCTCACCCCTGATGACCTTTTCACTTTACCCTTGGGCAAATACTAGATGGCCTAAAACGAGAACTCCGCGCCTCCGCTCGGTGCCGGTAGTCCTCGTGTCAGATATGTAGTTCCTTGCAGTCTCTGAGTAGTTTGGATACTCTGGGTTATTAAAATGGTTGTTTTGTTTTCTGTTCAATTCATCTCTGTTGTTCTCTTTTCGTCATCTCTACCTGTCATGTCCCAGTTCATGTCCATGGCGAACACCGGAAATGTCAGTCCAATACCCTTGCCCCGCGTACCGTACTCATCTTCATCCGCCTTTTGTTGCCGAGTCGGGTATGAATGTGTCGGCAATTGAGCTTCTTTCAATTAATTTGCCGCTCGCTAGCTAACGATCGGAGAAAACGTGCTGATCGACCAACGGCGACTCCTTCCATCCGAGCATAACGTATGTCAGACCGAGTTTGCCATATGCTGGACCATAATGTGTTCATTACAGTGTGTAGCGCGCCGAGGCTTCAGTTGGTGCATTTGAAAAGCATTCACTTGAGCCTGAGAAACCACTGGCATCCCGGGCCCTTACGCCAAAACCGAGCTTTGTTTGACACTCGCTCGCTTTGGAGAACTTATTATAAAATATTTCGCCTTCAACTCACATACGGTTAGACTGATCTTGCTGGTACGATTTGCCTTGCCATGAAAGAAAGCAATGGCAAGATTTGTAGAAGAAATGACGTCACACCTCACCTCACTCACCCATGACTGCCCCTGTCAATCGCCGGGTCCCTCACGACGCGATCGCGTCTCCGCTTCCACCTCGTCGCATCCTCTATTTGGTGCACCTCCTCCGCCCTGATGTCCATAGGCAGCATTTCCACTTTTCGCAACAAGCCTCTCTAGTAACTCTCCTTCAGTCGATGCTATCTCTCCGAGTCGGTGGGGACAGATCTCTTGTTTTTCGCTTCTATATCACTTGTTTCATTGATCATCCTGAGTGATGGCCTTCTTCTCAACTTGGGTTTCCTCCGTGCCAGCCACGCTCAGTTTCCTCTTTCTCTGCTTCGCCACTTTCACTACTAGGAAACAATCACTCGCACACCACACACAACTTGTACCTGCCTCTTCTTTTTCTCCTCTTCCTCCTTTCGATGGCACCTCGTTTATGTATGTGGCAGTGGCACGTACGTCCTCTCAGGCTTGCTTCATTTTGGGTACGAGACTTTGATCCTCGAGGCATGAATTAGTATGTTTGTGAGTGCGTTGCCTCCCTCCCTTACTCTACTGTTCTTTTGGTAGCTCTCCATTCTCGTGGCCGCCATGCACCGGATTCATTGCAGCCTATGCGACATGTATTCGCCCAACCCAATAAAATGGCGGCGTTTCGTATCAATCTATCCAGTATGCTGTGGCTTACCATGACCACACATTCTAATACCGCCAACTTTATGATGGGTGTCGCTTTCTTTCATCGTCTGTTCGAGCGCAAGGGAGACCGTCACCGACTGAAAACTCAAGGTGTTCTGTGAATGCCACTTGTCGCTGCCTTCCTTATTCAGGTTCACAACAATCGTTTTTTTTCCCCACGTTGGAGTCCCCTAGTGCTGCATCACACACACGGGTGTAGATCGCCAGTCAGACGGAACTATGATATCCTTCCATCGGAAAAGCAGGCACCGCCCCATTGCACCGCTACTTTGATCGCTGATACAGCCTCATCCTCGTGCAGACGTTGGCAGATATCGAGGATTCTTCCTAGCTCATTAGTTTGCTTCACACTGGCAATGATAATCGATGAGAATGTTCTTAATCCTACGCTCGCCCTCCAGCCTGAGCCTTCAATTCCGTGGCTGGGTCAGCGCTGGTCAGTCCTCACTGTGACATTCCATGTAATCAACTACTCCTGCTGGGGACGACGTTGTATCATCCGTTGGATTTGTGGATAAAATGTTAGATGTTATAAGATTCAGAGTTGACGTTGGCCTCTACCGCCCCCGGAATTACTTCGTAACGGTCCTGTTTCTTCTTCGGTACTCAGAACACATGTTGGTCAACGAGGGTGATCTGAGGCGGTGTGCGGTACACATGTCTACATAGCATCATATCACCGTGCGGTGGCGTTCCTCAGCTAGGCTAACCTAGAGCACAGCCTCTCTCACTGGGTTCTATATCTATACCAACTGAACTGTCTCTCTGCTACATTATCGACGCCACTATCGATGAGTTCTCCCAAGTACGTCCAGATCCCTCACAGGTCCTACTAGTATTTTGATCATTATTTTATAACCTAGAATCACTGGCAGTTGTCCTCGACAGCTCGTCAACCGTCCATCCTCCCAACAAAGAGGGCTTACTACTATCATCCAGCATCCATTCTCTGGCACTTCTTTGGTGTCGACAGGTTGTCCTCCTATGGGCTTCCAGAAAGGAAAACGCCACAGAAAGGTATA
>QFDW01000979.1:0-23438 GCA_003315895.1 Lactifluus rugatus | reverse complement strand
GGGCTGGAGTGGTGTAGGAGAACTTGCTGAGGTTGAGGGGAGGATGAATGCTGACCAGTATGTGGATATTTTGGCCAACCACTTACTGCCCAGCTTGGAGAAATCTGGGATTGAGAAAGGAGACTGGATTTTTCAGCAAGACAATGACCCCAAACACACCTCCAAAAAGGCCAAAAACTGGATGGAAGAGAATGGTATCACTCTTCTAGACTGGCCTCCACAGTCTCCAGACCTCAATCCTATTGAACATCTATGGCAACACTAGCATATCAAATCACAGTTGTGCTAGTATGAAATACCAGCAAAACACATCCCTTCTTGACCTTCAACCACCACCATCTCCCTTGGAACACGCCTGGTATCCTCGCGACCCAAGACGACAATAGTGACCCTTCGACAACCTGAACTCTCAAGACTGCAATAACTAGTGTACTCACCACATCCGAACACCTCTTCACCGCGACACCGTCATGGACAACGACGGCAAACGACTACCATCTCTCGAACCATACACCATGGCTATTGAAGCCCCCCCTCCACCACTCCCTCCCGGACGCCTTGAAGTCCAGCTTGTCGCTGGACAAGACGAACGACAGATTGCACCACTCACCCCTCTCTACCCAGAAGTCTTTGAAGACATCCCGACCGCCAACGCCCGCATCCTCATCAATGCCATGGAAGGTATTCATGCCGTCCTTAGTCAAGGCTTTCACATGAACAACCCAAACGCCACTAAGAAGAGCCTCTGGCTCTTACTGACAAACCGCCTCTTAGACTCTATCAGATAAGGTCTGAGACTGACACTAGGGCCCTTCAATCAATGATATGCTTGGTCCACCACCCCGTGGAGGAACAACGAGGTAAACGACGAGATCATGATACGCCGGCTCCAAGAAGCGACTCTCGACCTTCAAGACTTCTTCGACAACGCCACTCGAAACCCTGACGGCTGGCAGATTTGCAACAGATGCCTCGAGTCCACGACCGCCGACTTCAAAGCCCAACTCAATGAAACTGCGCTGACCTTGGGAATCGACCTGAAAATCGCCCACACCACCTGTTTCAACAAAGAACATGCCAAAATCGCCTACGAGGCAGACGAATGGAAAGCCAACACACTGCAGGATATTCAGCAGCAGGTCATCAATCAGATACTCCAAACACAAGAAGCTGACAACGAGGACACCACACCCATCGAAATGTGGATCAAAGATATGGGGAAGCATATCCTGACTGACATTGTCCCGAAATTAACTGCAGAAGCCCAAGAAAAGGCCTTCGGACGTTTTGAACAGGAGGCACTGGCTGCCTGCAAAGAACAAGGCAACGTCCATAGACAGAAACGCTGGGCCGAGATGCTCACCGAGACCAAGAATGCATGCGACATGGAACACCAGATCCTCGCACAGAAACTCCACCAAGACCACCAGACTGCCCTCACCCTCTTGAAACAACAGCTGGACGCCCAACTCGAGGCTGAGAAGGCCTCTATCCGCAGCACCCATGAGTCAGAACTGCTGGCCTTCAGAAGACAAACACGCTTGGCATTCGAAGCCGATCAAGAAGAAATCTGCATACAGGCCATGAAGTCCATGAAAAAACCGAAATCTGCCACAAAAGCGGCCAAGAGTACCACTCGCCACAATCCAATTGGCCAACGCCCGGACAAAGGTAAAGGTAAAGCCCAAACTGAGGACGACACCAGCGATGTAACGCCCACCAGAACACCGGCCTCCACGCCAGCCTCGACTTCCAGCGAACTCCCAGATACAGACGTGATCATGGATGGCACGACCACTACCCAAATCGGCCGACTCACAAACCAATACGACTGGCTATCGGAAGAAGTAAACAACCTCCTCGACAGAATGGGCAGAGTAGAACGTCTGGTTGATTCCCAGGTAAACTCACCAGTCCTAACAGGTCTCACGATCCCACAGTCGACTCTCCTCCTGAACCTCCCATCATTAGACGATTTCCCGCTCCTATCAACACAAGACAAACTAAGACAACGAAGTGAAGTCGGTTGGAACGAACCTCCCACCGCCGGACCTTCTGTTACCCAGCCACCCGCAGACCCTCCAAAAAAAAGAGCCCGCTTCGAACTCCCACAGACCCCACCAAATCTACCCATGAAGACTGCTACACCCGCCGCTACCACCCCTATGGAGGAGGACTCCGATTCGTCCAAATCCAACTCCCAGGGACGGGAAGATACCTGGTCCCTAGTTGGAAAGAAGGGCAAGTTGGTATCCTTCGCCCAAGCCCTTCAATAGAAAACCGCTGCGAAGACGCCATAGAAAGGAGCGGGACTGACGAAACCAGCACTGAAACAACCACTCCCGCCCAAACTGAAACCAGCATCGACCTCCCTCACCAAGGAGGAACTCCAGAAAATGACCAAAGCTCAGATTCTAGCGACTTACAAGGCATGCTATGGGAAAGCAATGAGTAACCCATCTCTACCGCTGCCTGCCCTTATCGACCTATACCTCAACCCACCCACCCACACTAACGCTAATAAATGCAAACTCCAGCCAAGGGAATTCCCAAAGACAGGAGGCACAGATTTTATGGTCTATCGCAGAACACCTATCCTCCTCGGCGAACCCCCAAGGAGGGATCAAGGGGAAATCACCTGTCAACTACAACGAGCACTCCTCCAACGACACAAGGTAGTAGGGGGCCCAGAACTCACGCTCTTAACAGGGAAATGGGCTCGTGAGAGCTCACACACCTTTATTATTACCTTCGCAGAAAGCCCAAACCTAAACAATGTCTATAACCTCTGAGAAATTCTCTTGGAGCCGTTCAAGGACTCATACCTCTGCCCGAGGAAAGGTCACGCCTATATCCTCGCACACAGGGTCCCCATCCCAAGGAACGAAGACAGATCGATCGGCTCCCCCACGGTACTCCGAGATGAACTCCAACGCAACCCCTCATGCAAGGACCTCCTCTTTGCCGGGGAACCAACCTGGCTCTGCCAAAACATCCCTGTGGAAGCCACACACACTATCGCACACTGGCAGTTCTCAGTCATTGACCTCAAAGGGACGGTAGTCCCTAAACTCCTCAAATACCCCCCATTTATCTTCGGGGAAAAGTCTCTATCACGCTCAAAGTTTTCAGACCCTTCTTCTCCCAGTGCCAAAGGTGCTGGAGGTTAGGGCACTCTACTGATAACTGCAATTTCAAAGACACGACTGTCATATGCCATCTTTGTGGCCTACGGCACCTAGAAAAAGACCACGCTTCCGCCTGCACAAACTTAGGGAAGCACAAAGAGGTGGGAAAATGCGACTGTAGACCCAAGTGCCTCAACTGTGCAGCATGGATGGTCCGCAATCCCAATACCCCCCTTAAAGGTAAAGGCCTCGACCACTACGCAGGGAACTCCTCATGCCCCATTCACAAAGACTACCGCACTCCCTCCCCTTCAGAGTCGTCCGAAGAAGAAGGGGAAATCAAAGAACCTACACGCCCATGCCCCTGCCCAGCCACGCTTGTCAACATGGAGGAAGCCCCCTTACGCACATCTCTCGCCTGGAAGCTCGGCACCACCGACACCCTACCCACTGCAGAAGAATTCTGTGAACTTACAGAAAAAGAACTCAATTAGGTCTCCATGGAACGCATATGCAGACGCCTCTCCATAATCACCCCTTCCACATGAATATACAACCTATTAAATTCATGTCCGTCAACATCCACCACAGAAACATCTTCACGCACACCATCCTCCAAACCACGCACGCCGATATTGTCTTCATTCAAGAACCCTGGTTCGGGACGATCAATACCAAACGGTCCGACAAACATATGCTAGGAATTCGAATCCAAGGAGGAGTCCACCACCCACAATGGAGTACCTTCCTCCCGCCCCACCAACCCGGAGATACAGTAAAGGTTATCACTTACATCAAACACTCTCTCCTAGAACACTGCTCGGCGGCAATTAACTCTCACTCACCCCTGCTTACCCTAAACTCACTTCCAATCACACTAAAATTCCCAGATGGAGAAGATCTCAAGATCATCAACATCTACCACGCCATCCCAGAGAGAGGACATAATCTATAACACCTCCTCCACACCCATGTCAATCGAGATGTACCAACCCTCTTCGGAGGGGACTTTAATATGCACAGCACCCTCTGGAGCCCAATCGATGTCAACGACTCCCCTTGGAGCCTCGAATTCGAAAACTGGCTCCTACAAGAACAACTACTGTGCGCCAACTCGACACGCGAACCCACCTGGGTAGGCCGTCCGGGACAGAAGCCATCTGTCCTGGACCTAGTCCTAATTAACCAACCACTAATCGCAAGAGATATGATATTGGATATCACCATCTCTTTTACAGATTCTCTTGGATCTGACCACGCCGCCCTCCAATGGACAATCTTCCCCGTGGGACGAGAATCCATCGAGGGCCCAGACACCGACATGCCAACAGGATACGTCATTGATGACACCTGGGAAGACACGTGGGTCGATTACTTCCGGGCCATCCCAACCCCAACCACATACCGAAACACCGTGGATGTAGAAGCCAGGGGCACACGCCTCCTCACAGATATCACAGACACATGCGCAACATTCTTCAAGAAGCGCAGAAAACCTTCGCCACGAGGTTTGCGCTGGTGGAATACAGATTGCAGGCACGCCCTCAATACATACATCCACGCACCCCGAGAACTCCGCCATCAACGATATCACGACCTCTGGGACACACTCCTATACACTAAACGCCAATTCGCGAACGACTTCCTCGAGAACTGTACGGTGAGTCAATTATGGCTAGCAACACGATGGAGGAAAGGGCGGACAGAGTCTCACATCCAAGCCCTCAAGACCGAGGACAACGTCATCACAACTGACCGCACAACAATGACGCAACTCCTACAACACCGCTTCTTCCCAGACCAACGTAAAGAAGTCCCCCTCTACCAATTCTGGGACCCCCCACCATGCGATACCCAGACACTCACCCCGATAACCGTAGAAGAAATCTTGAGGGCGTTGAAAGGCACCTCGAACAAATCCGTGCCCAGCATGAGTGGTATTGGCTACAAACTCCTCAAGTGGGCCTTCAAGGCTAACCCCACCCGCCTTTCGAATCTTTTCACCGCATGCCTAGAATTTGGTGTTCACCCCTGGCACGATGCCAAAGTGGTAACTATCCCCAAGCCAGACAAAACTGACTACACGCTCCCTAAAGCATACAGACCTATCAGTCTCTTGGAATGCCCAGGGAAACTACTAGAGAAAATAGTCGCCAAAAGAGTGATGTACGACATTAACGCGTTTCACTTACTCTCCCCACTTCAGTTCGGGAGCAGAACCCAATCTTCGGCAATAGACGCCACTACTCACCTAACGCACCTCATAGAAACCACCATGAAAGCTAAGCATACGGCATGCGCCATGTTCTTCGACATCTCAGGCTTCTTTGACAACATCGACCTGGCCCGGGCCTGCCGAGTCTTCCAACTTCTAGGCTTCCCGCACCAACTAGTCACTTGGCTTGGCAACTTCCTTAGCAACAGGAAGATCCACCTCAACTTCAACAACCGCACACAACCCCCTTTTCTCTCGCAAACCGGGACACCGCAAGGATCCCCCTTATTGCCCATTCTATCGGCGCTGTACACCGGACCGCTCCTCCAGCTACTAAACGAAAGCAGCCCCACTCCATTCACTAGCTGCCAGTTTTACGTTGATGACGGCTGCATTATTAGCAGCGGCAACACCTACTGAGCTGCAGTCAAAAGAGCTGGCCAGGCCTACCATCTGGCCTCCCTCTGGCTCAAAACAAACGGACTAACGCTAGACAAAGATAAGTCTGAATACATGATATTCACCTCACGCCATCGCCCAAAAACCTTGGGAACACCCATTAACGCGATCGGACTACTCGACGCCTTCCATGGTGAGTACACAATCAAATGCAAGGAAGTGATCCGATATCTCGGCATCCACTACACGCCAACCCTCAACTGGGACAAGCACGTAAAGATTATGAGCGCACAAGCTAGATCCACTCTAGTGGGGCTCGGTGTCATCAGTAACTCTATACGAGGCATTAGTTTTGCCAACTGGAAGAAAGCCTTCAATGGGATTGTTGTCCCGGTACTAACCTACGGTTCCCCAGTTTGGTTCACAGGAACCCACCAAGCAGGCCTCATAGCCACACTCCAAGTAGCACAGAACGAAGGGTGCCATGAAATGACTGGGGTGTTCAAAACGACGCCCACGGACCCCTACACTTCCTTATGGGTATTCCCCCGATCAAATATACGCTACATAAATTACACCTACAGTACTCGACACACCTACAATCCCTACCCTGCACCGCAGGCGTCTTACATAGCATACAAAACGAGAACCCCCTACGCCTCTGGCCGACGTACATTACACCGTCCTCCACCCTACGGGCCCTGGTTGAGTTGAGGAACCCCAGGACACCCCCGAGACAACATATTCCGCTTCGCAACCCAGCAGATGGACCATGGTCACACCTGCGTGTCTCCTTCTTCTTAAATAATACTAAAGCCCAGATACTTACCGCACATACCCTCCTCACTAAATCCAATCCCCGCATACTGACCTTAATCTTCCGCAGCCACCCCGCACTCCCTGGTCTCTCCAAAGGAGTGTCGTGGATCCACCGCTTTGGGACTTCCCAACCCCATGCAGATGGTTACTCTATGGATGTCTCAAAATACTGCACTTACTTACTCTGCATTATAGACGCTCTTACACATATACCTAGAGAAGACTTGACACGCGCCTGTGGCATACGGCTGTTTATCCCTACTTATTTCCCACAGAACACTTTACGAAATACCCATGAACTGGGCCCTTACCTACTTGAATCGCACCAGCTGATGGACTTACTCACGCATATTTTCCTTGCCCATCCAGACCTGACTGTTGAATTCTGAGGCTTCAAGAAGTCTGGCAAGGGTACCTTTGGCCTACAAGTGGCACTCTGACACGCGGACATACTCCAACAACAACTCAGCATTAATCCGGTAACACCAGATACTTTGGATGAAGCCATCGTACTCTGGAGATCAGATGTCCTCAACGGGACCTTCCAGAAGAACCCACATCACAAAGCTTGGGCCGCGTGCCACAACGAACCCTCCCGCACACCACCACCCTTCACCGCAGGACTACTATCCCACAAAAACCGCCGCCTTTTTTCAAATGGTCTACAACTCTTGAGCACCCACGCCTTTATGGCAGACTACAGCGAAAGATTTAGACCCCAAGCCAGAGACAATACCATCTGCCCGTGCTCGGATGAACCCCTGGAAACTGGGGACTCCATAGACGACAGCGCCTGGAGCGTCACCTCCAGTGACCCCCCAAACCGCACCATCGCACGCCACACCCTTCACCACATCCTATTCGCGTGCCCCTTGTACAGGGAACCACACCTCAAATACATCCACCACACCCCCCACAGGATGCTCTTTGGCACATTCCTTGGTGCCAGACTCCTGGCCTCCTTCATGTTCCTCTCCGGAGCGACACTTAGGCCCCTACCGCCCAGACAAGACCCCCCTGACAGACTCCTCAATGAACAGTAAACCAGGTCTGGTAAGCAGTTTCTTCACTCTTACTAACTTTGGGCACGTCCCAGTCCTATCTTACTGTTGAGTCTACTATTACATACGCCTACTCACCAACTCGGTTCATAACGCTCTCTTACCCACGATCCTTACTATAAGCATTTACTCACACAAACCTGGACCTTTTCGTCCACCCTAGGCATAGCATACTTCGTAGCCTAAAATGTCTTGTCACAATTCCCAAGCGGGGACAATAAACTCCAATTCCAAAAAAAAAAAAAAAAAAAAAAAAAAAAAAAAAAAAAAAAAAAAAAAAAAGAAATACCAGCAAAAGGAGTTTGGAAGATTTGAGAGAGAGTGGCAGAGGTGTGAAATGATATAGAGCCAGAGGTGTGTCAGAAATTGATTGAAAGCATGCCTAGAAGAGTGGAAGCAGTGATTAAGGCCAAGGGTGGCATACTAGAATGGCTAGTTTCTATATTTCTGATATACTGTATACTCAAAAAAAGTGATTCAATGAGACATCAAATCAGATCACACATATCTCCATCAATAATGGTCCAAATTACATAATTATTTTATCAATGTGAAGCCATTATGTAATGCTTTCAGTCTTACACTCAGTGTTTGGCACTATTTGTCTTAGCTTTGGCATTATATTACAAACAATCAAAAAGCATGAAACATTGAATCACTTTTTTGAGTCACTGTATATCATGTAATTTTTTCAGACATTTTGCTTACATCATTTCTTCACACCACACCAATCTTTCCAAAATGTGCAAATATTGGGGCAGTTTTTTGACCCACTATACAGTATACAGTGTATCAGTGAAAAGTGTAACATAGCATTCATTTATGTACAGTCAGCCCCCCAAAAGGGCAAAGGGCACATCACATTGAAGAAAGGCCCTGAACAAAGGGGTTGAGGTACAATAAGCAAGCAGTGAAGCCTGTGACAGAACAGCATAGGACATGCAGCCAAAGTGAAGCCAGAAAAAAGAGACATGCCAATTAGACTCTAGTAAGTACATTTAAAGATGAATATTGCAGCACCATCACATTAATCAGGTCTAAAATGAGGCAGCACCAGAAGTTCCTCGCTTAGCGACATAGTCACGTATCATTTTCATCATGCCGCCTAGGTTATTATCTTCTGGAAGCCATTCACCGTTATTGACACAGAGGATCTTCATCAGTCTATCGTATTTCAAGTCGGGCAGTAACTTGGGTGTGATTAAGAAGTACTGTCCGCTGTCCACCTTGCAAGTTGTGTTGACGAGTTCATTATGCACTGCCCGCTCAGCCCGTTGGTCCATACCCTGTACACCTATGAACGCCACAGCCAACTACTAACCACGACACCACGTACCTGATTTATCTCATCGACTAACGAGAATGGTGCTCGTGCATACTCGGTCATGCTCATGAGGTACAAAATCGTTGTCAGAGAACGCTCCTGCAGAACCCACGGTCAGATTTTTTGGTGTGCCGACTGCTGCGAAGACAACGATGAATGACGTACACCACCAGATTGCCTGTGGGCCGTCAGCTGTTGCAACTGCTCGGTATCACGAAACTTGACGAGAATTGTGATTGCCCATTTTTCATAGTCATCGTGTAGAGTGAGCTGCAATTCGCCTGCGCACCCGATACCTGGAGGCCCCAACTCAGAGAAGAGTCTTGGAAGAGATGCTGTCGACTTACGATCGAACGCCTCCGAAAATCTCTTTCCGATAGACGTGACAAGGTCCTGGAGTGCAGGGTGCCAGTTATCCTGATGGACGAGAAGGTCTAAGTCAACACCACGAATTGACCACCATGGCGTAGAAGTATTTACCCTCGCAACCTTGATCGATTTCTCGAGTTTGGCTGCCTGGCGCTCACGTTCCTCTATCTTTCTACTCAAGGAGCTGATCTGTCCCAAAGTAAGGGGAGGGAGGGGTAAGATGACCTGGTATGACATACCTCGTCTTTGCGCCGTTCATACTGCTCTATGACACCTGGGTCCGTAGCCAAAACCAATTCGAGCTTCTGTCGCAGCGTCTCTAGCTCGTCTCTTAGTTCATCCGCGGTTCGCTCGTGGGCCTTGCCTGACTATAATACCCAGATACCCGGTCAGCGCACAAAACGCTGTAGATGGTAATGGGCCCACAACGCACCTCTTCCATCACCTGGAAGGTGCGGCGTAAATCTTCGTCGACTTCGTCGAGCTTCGCCTTGCTGACGTCTAGTAATTCCTTTGAGCGTTCCTTTGCCTCGATGTACACGACATTTGCTGTACAGGCCATCGAACCACACATAAGCACAAGAAGCGAGAGATGCAAAGGTACACACACATGTGTTGAACTCTGCAAGGGCCGTCTGGTACTCGCTATCACGCTCTTCTAGAATTAACTCAAGCGCACTCTTGCGGCTATTCTCCTGCATATACTCGAGGCCAAGTTTCGTCGCCTCTATCTGGTCCTTGATTGCGACACGTACAAGTCCCTGCGTGCGCGTGAAAAGCCCATCAGCAAGACCATACAATCTTTGTGCAAGGTGAATACATACAGCATATTGTTGCGCCACGTCCGCGCGCTGGCGAGTCACGGTGAGCAGATTCCTTTTGAGCTGCGCGCGCTCTGTATCCTTGGAACGGGCCCGTCTAAGTTCTGCAAGTCGGTCTTGCTGCAAGCCTGTGTGCACCCACACCTGTCAGCTAAAGGCACTACATATGACGAGGCCATTTTAAGCTCACGGAGCTTATTCTCGAGAGTGACAACGCGACTCTTCGCGGCCGTTATGGCCTTCTTGCGCGCTTGCAGGGCATTCTACCATATGTGATATCTTTCATCGAACCCATTTATCGAGTAGCAGACTACGCTCACAAAAGCAACTTTATACTCTTGGTGCTCTTTCTGTACCTCGCACTCGATATCGCCCAGGCGTCGCGCCTCTTCTGCATGCATTGCAAGCTGGCCACGACCCTGAGCGATCCTGTGCTCGATATTCTGTCTTGCAGCAGGGTCGACTGATCAGGCGTACTCAACACCGGAACGCTACCGGATGAACAATTAGAACCCACCGACAGGTCCCACGAGGACGCGCGCCTGCCGTACATCGCGTGTAAGATTCTGCGGCAGCCGCCGTCCGTACTGCGAACGCGTAACGATGTTAATGGTGTTTCCAACTATGTAGTTTCCTCCACCAGTGCGAGAGATAGCCTCCATCGCGCGGCCGTGATCTAAACGGTTGGGCCGCAAAGCGATGGCCTGCGCCACAAATGAACGGAGTCCCTGCGATGGCGATTGGGGGACCCACCGTACGGTGTAGTTGGCATTCTCGCATCAAGAACCCACGCATCGCTTCCGGGCAGTCGACGAAGTCGATAGCGTAACCATCGAAGCCCAGCTCACGCAGCTACCAGGGGTCAAGTATAGTCAACGGAAATGGATGAGTGGATGAGAATGTGGGCCATACTTCATCAAGGGTCATCGAGGAAGCCGTGATGCTTCCATCCTCAGGACGGAACCATGTCGTTATGCGAGCCTTCTTTCCCAAAGCTTCTGCGGTATCACTCACGAGCTGGTTGAGGAGCTTGTAGTCATCCTCGCACTGAGCCACAAATGTCTAAGCGGTGAATGTTAACAATGGAACTTCTGCCGGAAAGGGAGAAATGAGGGCCCCACCTTGAGCTGTGTGATATTGAAGCACGCCTCAATAGCATGGACGTAGTTCTTGTTAGGTACAGTAAGCGAGATGGCAGCAGGTTCGATGATCTCCATGCGGAAGCGGTGTTTATTCTCGCGTAGCCAATTTATAACTGCAGCACAGTCCGGGTCGTATTGAGAGAGGTTCTGAAGTTTGCGATGCGAAACATCGTCGAGCTGCTTCAATCTAGGTTTGAAGTAAATGAGCAAAAATAGGGGGGGGAGGGAGAAGACGTACGTGCGTTCGCCCTCAGCTGTCTCAGCCTTGGCTCGCGACTCATCCTCAACGAGACGTTTTTGTTGCTCCTTGAGGTCAAACTGGCGTTCAAGCGTGCGAGTGTGGCCTTGATTAAGACAACGCTGTCCCGAGGTTGGAAAGATATAAACTAGGAAGTGAAAGAACGCACTATCTCTTCGTCGACCTCTGCCATATTCTCGACCTCAACGGGCTTTTCCAGTTCGGCCTGCAGCATTTGAATAGCCTTTTCAACATCCTGGATCTTCTTGGCACGATTTTTTTCTTCCTTCTTGAGATTTGAGAGTTTATTTGAAATCTCCTCTGCTTGTGTTTCCTGCGGAATACGAAAGGTCGACGAATGGATTAAACGGCGAGACATTATTATACCAGTTTTTCATTTTCGTCCCACTTGGACTTCATTGCTTTGAATCTCCTCTTTGCAGCATCCTTTTTGCCATCACGCTGCTCGTTTAGACGTCTAAGCCGCGTCTCGAGGCGCTTTTTGAAGTCATGCATGGGCTGGTTCTTCTGCTGGAGGACCTGAACGCGTTTATGAAGGGCGCGCTGTTTTGCTTTCGCGTCCGTGTAATGCCGCTTCGCTTCCATGTATTCCATGAATGGGAGAATGAGTTTCACAAGCGCAATCTGATGACGATCATTGAGTAGAGGGAGGAGAACCAATATAGCCAGCCCACCTGACGCTCGAATTCTTTGCGCTCGTTGAAGCGCTGTACGTCACGTTCGAGCATGGCATTACGATCCTCCAGGGTCTTGAGTTGTTGCTTCTCCGTGTTGAGGACCTAAAAGCACAGTGTGGACATAGACTCGACCATAAGATGAGAAGGAGTATGCACCTCGGCTAACTGGGCCATCTCCTTTCCTGCGCTTATGAGAGTGTCGTGCCAATTAGTCAGTCGGGGGTCCCCGGCAGCACGTTGCGTCTCACGCAGGAGTTGTTGCGGAGACATGTGAGCAAACTCGGAGACTTTATCTTGGGGCAAGAAAGAGCTGATGGGGAAGATTTATGGCCTACTCGGTGGCATGACAGATTTGAGGGACGAACCAAAGATTTCCAACTTGGACGTTGAGCTCATTCATCTTCTGAGTAACTTCACGACCGGTTGCAGCCTGACCGTTAAGGTTGTATGTAGAACCCTTTGATGTAGAACTTAGATTCCTGCGGACAACGAGGTTCTTCTTGCCAATCTTGCCTTTGAGCTCGATTTCTATATAACCATCTGTAGCGCCGATCTTGACAAAGGAGTTCAGCTCCGAGGCGCGACCAAGGATCTAGGAAGCTTGGGAGTGAGAAGAAGAGAGAAAGAGGAGGCTTCTAGACGGCTTACACTAGGAGGCCAATTGAGGCCGAGAGCGATTGCACAGGCTATGCTACTCTTTCCAGTGCCATTAGGGCCGATGATCATATTAAGATGAGGCCCCGGTCTGAACTGGACATGGTCATAGGTAAGAAAGTTGTGGAGTTGAACGCGGACGATTGATCCAGGGACATAACTTGAAGAGATGAAGAATGAGAATTATAGATAGATTAAATAGGGTAAGCGTACCCATCCGTGTCCCTGACGAGGGGTTCAAGAATCTTCTCTGTCTTTACTGGTACAGGAACACCGTCGCCTTGATGATTCAATCTGGAGCGCTTGAAACCCTTTGGGGACCCTTGGGCAGTGGTGGTGTTGTCCTCATCATCAGACATGGACATGGTTGTTCTTGTCACGTGTGTGGCCACCCCGCGGGCGAGGACAAAGAGGCGCGTATGAAGATGCTGCGATGGCAACAAACTGAACTGTCAATGCCAGTGACTTGGGCCTCGTTCGACCTGGTCATTCAGCGTGGCTCTCCAACTCACAACCACAACTGAACTTGTTTCTGCTGTGCACGATACAAGCCAACTCAACAAGGTACAGTACTCTATCCATGTGATCATCCGTAAAGTTACGCCCTGTTTATTGTTGTAATTAACTTTTACCTCGGTCCCCCAGCTTCACCCTCTCTCTAGCTCACAACATCCACCCTACAGAAATGACCCGTTTTGGCGACTTTAAACCTCTCTGCAGAGATACCCCCTCATATCCATGGTGCAACCTCTTCTATCGTGAGGTCCGATCAATCTTCTTTCTTTCATTTTCGCTTTCCCACCTATATTTACAAATCAGCTTCAACACCATGCACCCTCTCTCCTTATCGGTGCCTCTGCCAACTCAACGTCTGCCCCCGTTGGCATCAACCCAAAGTGTGGAATTCCACGTGTTGGTTCTGAAAACTCCATTGGCAACCTCGCCAATATCCTCGCTTGCGCTTTCAGTTCCCTCGCTGTCCTCCGACTCATCACTCTCTCTCACCATCGAAAGGCAGCCGTCGGCACGTCCCCCTTCTCTTACACTTCTCCTTATTCTCTAACGACATCTCAGGTCGTGTCGAGATCCGTGCATTCCTCATCGTTTACCTCCTCACCCTCATCCTCCAACTTCTCACCACCGGCTCTTTTCTTAACCAGGGTTCTACTACCCTTGTCGTTCTCACTGCCCTTCATGCAGGTACTGTCGCAGCGTTGTTCTGGACACTCCTCGGTAACGCCTTGGTCGCTACTCAAGTCGTTGAGGATGGTACCCCATCCTCGTTAATTGTGCGGAACAAACCCAACCTTATCTCCCTCTTTCCCTTATTGGCTAACTATCACGTGTTTAGCCCTTCTACCTTCTCACCCTAGTCTTCATGGCCCTCACCACTTACATCTCCCTTGACGTCGCTCTTACCGTCACGAGCACATTCGAACCGGGCAACCCGAAAGACTCTTTGCACTCCACAGCCCTCTTTATTCTCACCTCGATATGGCCCGGCGCGTGTGTCCCACCCTTCTTTTCTTTCCGAGTTATCTCGCTTGACGTCACCCCGTTTACAGCGCTGCATTGCTTTACTTTATCATGATGACGTGGATCGTCGGTAGAGTCCTGCGCGAGCTGCGCCCTTTAGTTTATTATTCCCTTGCCGGTATCCTTTTTGTCCTCTCACAGCTCTTTTATTTCCTCCTTTCCCGCCCAATCTGTGATGGTACCAACCACAAGATCGATGGCTCGTTCTTCGCGACGGCGCTCGACACTGTAGCCGTCGTGTTCCTCTATCTCGGCTGGCGGAGTATTACCGAAGGTGCGTCCTTTTCTACTAGCCTGTCGATCTCAGATTCGATGTGCCCCGAGCAGATTACTGGGGCGAAGAACAATATTTTCCTACTTGAGTGCAGTGGACCGTCCCGGCCAGATGTTTACGCTTTATGTCCTGACATCAGTAATGATACCTTCTTGTTCTTACCCGGCTTCCGGGTCTCTGAATGGCATAAAATCATTATGTTTTCATATGTAACGCCCCTTCCTAGGTTCTGATACATCTCAAATCTTCATCGTCTACTTTATATATCATTAATCCCGCGACAAAAGGTGCTTAGGAGAAAAAGTGTAGATGGATGCGAAAGAATGAACGGAAGCATGCTATTAGCGGATCCCAGCGCCAGACAAAGCAGCAAAACAAACATCGAACAAGAAAACAGCCCAGTTCGCGGCTTTACCAGTCGCAATCGCGCAGTGGTCGTTGCGTTATTGTGTGGACCACCTCAACGCAGATCCATGACTCACAGTCATCCCTTGACCCGAATCGACCGAGCTTCGCGAACATACTCGCCGCCCTTGACGCCCGACGGTGTGGTGGCCCTGCGAACGTTGTGTGCGAAGTTCGTGCGCGGAGAAGGCGCCACGGGTGTAAGAGTGCTTGCGCCGGCGACGATGGTTGCGTTTGTGCTCGCGTCTGACCATGCGCGGGATAGGCGTACGCGAGTACGTTCGCGGACCAGATTGACTCACAATCGCGGCCGGGCACGTCGATGTACTCCGACGTTGACGTTGTCGTCACGGAGAATGCGGAGCACTGCAACAGTAATGTAAAGAACACGAAACAAAGAGTCAAAGGGGATTCTCACCTCGTTTGGATCCTCCAACTCAGGTGACGTGAAATAAAACGAATCGCTATCGTCACGGCCGTTGCACGCCGCCTCATCACAACCCGCACTGACGAATCCGCTATCTGCCCCCGACGGCCAATAAATACACCCATTCCCATTCTCACTTACATCCCAGGGCTCGCGCGGATCGTCCGGTGCCATACGCCCGAGACACGACCACGCAAAGACACTGTCCCGGTCCGGCGGTGGTGGTGGGCGCGTTGGGAGCGGCTTCTCGCGCCCACACCCGGCCGTGACATTTCCTGGTTCGGGTGTGACACACAGCAGGCCGTCGAACGTCGACGACGCGCGGGCAGGCACTCCACCATTGACCATGGATCCTGCAGAGCGGAAGTACGCGTCGAGGAGGCTCTGCATGTCCGCAAGCGTGCTTGGCGCTGGCGTGCATGGCATCGGGGCATGTGTGGTCGGCGTCTCCGGCGTGTCAAGCTCCGGCGACCACGGGGTGGGAGGTGTCGGGGGCTCGGAAGGCAGAAGCGACGCGCCTGAAAAGGTGAGTAGGCCTTCCGCGGGATCATACATTGCGACGAAGGTGAGCGCCGTCTGTGGCGGGACTATCTCAGACCAGCGGTGCTGCCGCTGGTTGTTGCGCACCACAGAGGTTCTTGAGGAGCCGCTGTCGCTTGGTTCCAAGGGATGCGGCGTCATGCCCGTGTGGATGGTCAGTCCTGGTGGCGTCTGTCGGTTGATGAGTTGGTGGACAGAACGGGGCCAGCAATGCATACCGAAACAGCCTTGGTCCGGTTGCCGGGGTGAGTATGCGCGCGGCGTGGTAGCATGGTGGTACAAGAGTGGTGCTAGCGAGGCTTGCGGTGGAAGGGCTGACGACTAAGGATTTGGGAGCGGAAAGGAAGGCTACGAGAATCGGGCTCTGCAGAGCTACAAACGGCTGAGAGTCAAGAAAGATGTTGAAAGAGCAGACAGAGAAGATATACCCTAGAGTACCCTGCCTGGTGCCCTCATGGCAAGTTGTCCTCATTGACGCAAAGAAAACGGCTATCCCACAGGCACGCACAAGGGAAAAACCTCGTCGTATATCACGGCTTCCTTATTGACGCCTCGTGGTCTGGGAACCCCCATTTCTCAAGAAAGTTGTAGACGATGGGAAGAGCTGAGGGTCTGTTGAGAGGCCGCACACCGATGCAGCGTGCATTGCTGATTATGGCAAGTCGGATTTTGCTATATATCATTGGTTATTGGATGGGGTGTGCTCGGACGCTCGTTGATAAACTGATGTCACGAGACATGCAAGGAGGTAACTTAACAGAACCGGGTCGACCTTAGTGAGCGAGTGAGGACGGCGCATGAACACCACTATAAGTTATATTGCATAAGATTTTACAATGCCACGTTGCGATGACGAAATCAGCGGTTGCTGAGAGCGCTGCTCCTGTTTTCGTGGGATTATTTGGAAAACCATGGAGATGTGGTTAACGCAGGTGCGCCGTATGGCCAAGGTAGAGTATGGGGACGAAAAATGAGCGCGTGATTGAGGGCATTGATCACAGATAAATCTCACACGGCTCGGTCGCTCGTCGCTCGTTAGGGTTTGACGGCCATCCAGAGAGGACACTGTCACAGTGGAGGAAGAGTATCACCTCAGCGCAAACCCGTCAACCATGACACACAATTCAGACCTGGCTGCAGAGACGAATGTTTGATGGTCCAGGGAGCGTATAACATTGACAGATAGCACATGCCTCACAACGTACCCACCCTTTTTCACTCAGTATCACATCGGCCACTTCCGCCGGTGAGAATATTCCAGAAACGGACGTGGAAAACATCACAGGTTGCGAGGTATGACAAACAGGCAATCCTGAAATGAAAGGCCCGTGGTCAGTCAGGGGAAGCGTTGAGCCCGGGGTGATGCGGAAATTAAGCTCAGAAGCCGGAACAGAGTGAGATGCATGACGGCCCATTAAACGCAGACGTGGGTAGACTCGAGAGAACTCGAGAGAAATTTGAGTTGGATACATTGTGACATTCTCGCGAGTGGTGAGCGGAGATGAAGCAAGAATCGTCTGCCTTCCTGCAGACGTCAGTCGTTGTATAATATGCAACTAACTTACAAGACTAACCACGCTGCCAAAGTTCTTAGCTTGCCCAGAACTTGCCCCCTCCGAACGCCATTTTAATCGTACGATCATGAAGTGAGTGTGATGCGTCCTATGGTATTCGCAATTATTGGGCTCATTGATACAGGACCGGAAGAGGGTCTAGGGCCCAATGAGGGACCAATAAGGCCTTGCATAAGGGAGGCAAGATCGTCTGTGGGCTCCTCAAGTACACCACGAGGATAACGCGCGAGAGTAGTCCTGACACACTCTCCCTCTTCTACCTACGCCACGATGCGCTGGAGTATGTGCATGACTTGGTCGAAACGTGTTGCGTGTCACCAGTCATGTCAGCAAGTGTATCTCCCCTTTTCATCTGTCCACCGTCCACTTCCAATAAAAACGCAATGCCACCTACCTTTCTCGCCATGTTCGTCACCATCTTCCAGTGGTTGTAATAGAGGTGAACGCTCTTCGACAAGCTCAGCCTCGTGCGCACCGCGGAAACTATCCATCATGGTGCCAATTCGGCACAGAAATTCAATCGTAGAGCGGTCTTTCTCCGCTCGGAGTTGACTCGTAAAAACTATACCCGTTGAGAACAAGTGACTTGGGGGGAAGTGGTATGCAAGACAGACAAGACAGGTCACATAATATGTCGTGGCTCAGGCCACATCCTCTTAGAGAGAAATTTGAAAGGCAATGGTAAAAGAAATTTGCCAGTCAAAATGACCCCGACCCGGATTGAACGGATGGCCTTGAGGAACCAATAGCCAATAGCTGGAATCTCACGCTCTACCACTGAGCTACGGGGTCTCGAAAGTAGACTTATGTTTAATTAAATATATATTGGTAGCCAATCCGGCGCCGACTGTTAGTGGTTGGCACCGCCTTTGCGACGCTAGGCCAAGTACATCTTTAGTCTAGTTGAGTTCAACTCTATTACTCTTCCCGCTATTCCACTCACGCTCACCGTAGCGCGACGTAATGAGCGAAAATTCGGGCCTATCCAGGCGGAGGGTCAACACTGGTCCAGTACTCACCTCTTCTTCAGAACCATCGTCATCAACGTTCACGTCTCATGCCGGTTCTGCTTTCGCTGGGGGTAACAAAGTCGCCTTTGACCCACGCGACCTCGAACGCGATGAAGAAGAATCAAAAACAGGTGGGAAAATACCTCCTCTAACCCTCATGGAGGAGGTCCTGCTCCTTGGTTTAAAGGACCGTCAGGCAAGTTCGCCTGCTAAAACCTCAGCTTCCTAACTTGATCCCAATGCAGGGTTATCTATCTTTCTGGAACGATAACATCTCATATGCGTTGCGTGGCTGTATACTCATTGAACTCGCCCTTCGGCGCCGCATTGCTGTCCACAAGGATCCAAATCGTCGTAGATTTCCTCTTGCTGAGCGTCTAGTCGAGGTCGTCGATGACCGACAGACGGGTGAGACCATCCTCGACGAGACGCTCCGCATGATGAAGGCACAGGAGTCAGAGCGTATGTCCATCAATTCATGGGTCGACCTTCTCTCGGGTGCGTCCTCTCTCCCTTTCCCACTGCGAAGCACCTGACCAGCTGCCGTATTCGTTCACAGGCGAGACATGGAATGTACTCAAAATTGGCTATCAGTTGAAACAAGTCCGCGAGCGCCTTGCCAAGGGACTTGTCGACAAGGGTGTTCTTCGCACAGAGAAACGCAACTTTCTTCTCTTTGATATGGCCACGCACCCAGTCGCTGACCTCCGCATCAAGGACGCCGTCGTCTCGCGCGTCGTTGTTCTGCTCACCGCTGGTACGTCAGCTGTCCCACCCTCTGCATTGGAGGCGCCGGGCACGCAGATGCGTGCGCTGCGGGCTGTCTGCCTTGCATGTTCCGCCTACGCTGCTAGCGTTCTCGATAACGCGTTTGCAAAACTAGCATACGAGGAACGCGAGATTGCCTTCGCGCGCTGCGACGATATTCTCGCTGAATTTGCTGCGTGGCCATTTGGCAGCAGCTCCTCGAGTAGCACAGGGCCAAAAAAGCGGGAGGGCCCGCGGATCGCGATGGGCAGCTCTGGCGGCGGTGGACGCGAAGCAGTGCTCGGATTGCTTGGAGAGGTGCGCAAAGAGTTGGTTGGTGGAGATGAAGACACGGGATGCGAACTCGTTGCCGGTGTGTTAGAGGTTTTGAGCAAGCTAGACTCGCTGTTGTGATACGGCCTTTCTATCTGTGTATGTTTCATCCTTTGACGCCTTTGTTCAAGGACCTTTCCCTCAAGTCGCCTCATTGATATTGTGCTTCAAACCAACACGGCTTGCTTCCCCGTGGTTGAAATACGCCGATGCATGGAGAGGTAGCCACAGCAACGGATCAAGAGAGTTAAGTTGGCTGCATGACTCCTCTGCTGTGGGGACAATCACGTCACATAAATCTCCACGACGTGGAGTTTTGGTGGCTATGATGTGGCACGAACGTCTTATGACGAGAACGCGGCAGAAGCTTCACCCCGTCGTGGATGGCCGACCACTCACCGAGCTGATAGAACCTGTTCCTTAAATGTCGAAGATACCAAATGCGAAAGATTGCTTGTTCAGTGTTGACCTCGGACGCAGCTGGGGCCAAAACGATCTGTAAAAGTCGTGAGTGGTCAATCGAAGAAGGTAGGACTCGACTCGGTCCACCTGCTCCCAGGTATAGTGTGAAGTGTGGAATTCTGAGTGTACAGTCTCAGATCCCCGATGCTGTGTTACTGGACAGTCTGGATAAAGACGCATAGATCCTGAGGCCTGAGGCTCGTAGTGGGGGCCAACTAATACTAGTATAATAATAAAATGAATGGGAACCACCTTTCGATTACACAGATTTTCTTGCTCCAATTACCATGATCACAATGTTATTATATTTGGTATGGAAAAAGGAAAGGAAACGCAGTTTATCATACCTGTCAATCAATGCCGTGCTGCCAGCTGGAGCTATCACTGGCATTATCAGTCATATTGAGAAGAGGGATTATCAAGGAGAGAACCGCTCGAAAATTTAAGATCACACCCTGAGAGGTAATAGATCATACCTGTGCGTGGCCATGACAATCCCCTCGCTACTAGTATACTCAACTACTCAAGTGTTAATTCGTCCGCATCAGGAAGCCTTCAGCAAACTTTTTCGGACTTGCCCGAGCTCTCACGAGTCACGAGCTCGTGCGAGCTCGTACAAGCAAAAAAGCCCAAAAAGGGACAAAAGTTCAAAAGTGCTAGAATTGGGCAAAACGTTGTTTTCCACTTTGAATGAAAGAAAAAAGTTGAAGTTGAAAAAGTTTCAAAAAACACAAAAATTTCCCTGTGGAGAGAAAAAGTGGACAGGTAAAAAAATCAAACTTTTTCACTTTTCTACTTGCAAAAGTGAAAAGTTTTCAATTTCCTGATGCGAGTCCGAGTCATCTCAACACCACCCGGGGACTCGCGGTGCCACTGGCAGTTTCAGATTTGTCCCGTAACGCTGCTTACGATATGACCAATTCTACTACTCATCCAGTGTACTACTAGTAGTAAGTTACTAGTACTACTTAACCCATCCCATGGAGAAATGGTCAGATCGAAGGCACTCTGCCAGTGAGTGATCCAGGAATCTCCGATGGTTTCAGTATTCAGTGGCACTTCTCGGCCCACTCGCTCAAACTAACGTAAAATTTCGGGAACTCTATGCACCTTGAAACGAAATCTTATGTCTTACGATCACCTTGGAAGATCGTCGGAGTTATCGAACGTTGTTGCACGCCGCAAAGGTGACTAATTCACCGAACTCTTAGCACGGGACATTACTTTCAGGGGATAATTAACATCAAGCATGCTATGAGCATCTCAATTGATTAGCGCACTACACCCCACGAACATCCAGGGATATTATTGGCCTTTCGGGTATCATACCCAATATCCACGAGGATATATAATATGGCAAAGCTCTTTGCCAGTGTTCCCAATGATGGCTCCTTCCTCATCCGAAAATAAGCCGGATCCACTGCCACTTCTTGAACCGGTGGGAATTGTTGGCTCTGGGATTGCTGGGCTTATAACAGCACACATCCTACTTCAAGACGGCTTCAAGGCTGTCGAGGTCCTCACATACGACAAGTCTGTCGGCGGCGTCTGGTCCGAGGAGCGCGTCTATCCTGGGCTTCAGATCAATAGGTCGACTTTATCCCACGCCCGCCTCGTATCCCATCGCTAACATAGCATGCAGCGTGCATGGGGAGTTCAGGTTTTCCGCCATGCCTATGCGCGAGCCCGATAGTTCCTTCAAGACAGGAGGCAGATTGTCCGGCGAAGACGTGCGACGATATATGGAGGACTTCGCTAAACAATTTTTGAATGGTAAAATTCGCTTTGAGACTAATGTTCTCAACATTCGTCGAGGAGACAACGGGCGGGGGTGGAATGTTCTTGTGAATGACAAAACCACTGGTACGAAGCTTTTATCTTATTCTCGTATTATCTTGTGCACTGGAGTGAGTTCTCTTCACATCCTCGACCAAAGACCACATATCATGATTATTAGGGATGCAGCAGGCCCCGCTATCCGGAGCCATTGACTCCTGTTGCCGCCAAGTTAGCACAATTTTCCGGTCCCGTGTTACATTCGGTGCACTTCAAGTCCCGAATCGACGACCTCCTTTCATGCACGCCACCTGTTGAACCCCATGTGGTTCCGGTAGCACCTATCATAGTCATTGGAGGTGGAAAGTCGGCACAAGAGTAGGCTCGATCAGACATATCCTCCCATCGGACCTGACAAATGCACACAAGTTCCGCTGCCTTTCTCGCTAGAGAAGGCCGCCCCGTTACGATGATATTCGGCACCACTGATGGCTTCCTGGCAAGTCCAATTCCTTTGCCTCCTTTCATAAGGAAGAGCAGGTATTCCTGGAGTGTTTCCAGCTTGATTTCGTTTCTGACGAGGTTTGTAGGTTCCTCTCCATCATGTCCCCTCACAAGGAGTTACGCTCGCGCCTTGAGTAAGCTAGTCCTATGATATTCGATCACCGCTCCGAGTCAGACGTTCTTTAGGCGTTTCCTGCACACGACTTGGCTCGGTGCGGCTATCGTGCATTGGTTTTGGAAAGCCCTTGCGATGTTTTCGGTAGAGATCTGCTTCTCCTTAGGGGAGTATCGGATAAATTCACGATACTGTCACAGTTCTACATACTGGGAGTCTCGCGCGGCTCCCCACTTCGTCGCACTCATTGCCTGTTTTGGAACACTCGCACAAATGACGAAGGAATCCCTCGGGAGGGAAGTTTTCATGCGCTCGTGAATGCAGGGAAAATATCTCTGATCGTGCCTGCACGAGTGACAGGATTTGGTGATGACGGACAGTCAGTGGTCCTGGACGATGGTCGTGTGTTGCCCGCAGCAGCGGTCATTCTTGCAACTGGGTACGAGTCTACATGGCGTTCGATCTTTGATGGTGAGAAGGTCCAAAATTGGTAACGAATTACCTATACATGTAACCCCTTTGACAGATGAGTCAATGGAACAACTCGGCTTGGGGCGGCATCCTCCGGAGCCAGGAGTGACTCCCCATTGGGACTACGCAAGCCTCACCAACCCGCCCGACGTACCAGGGGAAACGCCATGGGCCGCGTCAATATATCGAGGTCTTGTCCCTGCAAAGAATATCATGAACCGGGACTTTGCCGTGAATGGAGCCATGGTATGTACTTTGCCTTCTTGATCCAGACCCCGCTAACTAAACTGTGATCATACAGCTTTCAACACATCATGCATATGTGTGCGAGGTTTCTGCACACTGGCTCTCCGCATATTTCCGAGGTGATCCATTGCGACTCCCACAGAGCGTGGA
>QFDW01000978.1:0-19850 GCA_003315895.1 Lactifluus rugatus | reverse complement strand
TATTTTTAAAAAGTATAATATAATATAATATAATATAATATAACCCTATTAATTTTAAAAAAATTACTTGTGATTAAGTGATGAATAATCATCTTTTTATGGCTAATAATATGCTCAATTTATATAATAAATTCCTCCAAAATAGGGCAGGTGGTGGCTGTTAAGATTGTTTCATGATTGGCAGGTATTTCCACCACCCAAACTGGCAAGTTTTTAGCCAAAATGTGTTTGAAATTATACCCTTTTATAGTGATTTTCCTGCCACATGACCAGTGGGTTTTCCACCACTTTGGATCTTACAGTGTCATTTACTCTACCCATTTGAGTTTCCAGCTTTTTCCAGTTGTTCCAATTTTGACTGGCAGTCCAAGGACCTTCCTTGCCATCCAATCAATCTTTGGGTTGAATCATGCCAACCATGGGTATCCAAAGATCATCCAATCAGCTTCAAGTCTTATTACAAAGAACAATTGGGTGTTTTCATCCATTCCCTTTTTGATGTTCAAGATGCAGTATTCCACAATGTCTCCTGCTTGGTTTGGAGTTCCATCCATATTGAACACCTGTTGTGGTTTTGACATTTTTACTGTGGTTATTCCCAGTCTTTGGACCATGTCAGGGTCTATGAAGTTTTCTGTTGCCCCACTATTGAGGAGGGTGGTGTTGGCAGCTTGTTTCTTTATACTAGTAAATTGAAAAGGAACATTGATCGTATTCACTTGTGATATAGTACAAATTTTCGAATCATCTGCTCGTACCCTTGCTGCTAGAGTCGAGTGCTTTAAAAATCCTGTTCTATCATGATTTGGTCCAATGTCTTGTCAAAGTCTGCATCACCTAATTCTTTCTTTAAGATCCTCATCTTTTCCAGCATGCTTGGTGGCCTTTCTTCTTCTTCTGCTTCCACCTTGCAATTCTTGGTTGCTGAAGGAGGTCCTTTCTTTTTCTTTAGGCAATCTCTCATCATATGCCCCTGTTGCTTGCAACTGAAGCATTGCTCTTCTTTCATAAGTTTGGCACATTCTTCTACTGAGAGTCCCAATTTGTTTTGACCACATCAATATCCATGGCATCTGGATCTTTGTAGGGTCTTTGTTTCTTCTTGTGTTGTTGCAAGAGAATCTCCCACTGTAGTTTCTTTTGTTTGCCTCGGAACTCTAGATCATGCATTTTCTTCTGATAGGCCACATGTAATATTTTGGCCAGGTCTTGCCATTCTTAAAGTATGGTTGGGTGAGGCCCTGCAGCTTCTAGCATTCTTTCCAGTAATCCTGGTGTAGTACTGCATCAGAACCAGAGCATTACTCCAGTGTCATTTGCACTTAACCCCACTTTCTTTACTAAGTGGTTAAAGTTAGCAATGTAGCCATTCAGGTTGCCTCCATCTATGTATAGCTTCTGAAGTTCCATCATAGCATTGTCCACCTTAGTTGTATCTGTGAACATGGTGTTGGCAGCATCGAGGAATTTTGTCCTTGTCCTGGTGTCCCATGGTACTGTATGTAATCTTGTTCCAAGTCGTCTATGTAATCCATGACCCAATGAGTAACACTGTCTCCTTTCATTAGCAAGTGTTACAGACTAATGCCATTACCATTCTCTCACCCCATCATCACATCTAGCACCTCTCAGACTACTTTATCTTTGCCCCTTCTTTTCTCTCCCTTGCCTTCCCCTACCCTGTTTCATTATGTCTGATCAACGTTGGACATGTCTCAAGTTTCTAACTTCTTATCTTCTCTGCTCAAGTAGAAGGTGTTTCAAGTAGCCACCCTGTTTCATTGTTAAGTGTCCTCTGTATAAATAGGCCTCAGCTGGGTACTTTGTAGCCCCAGCTTTGGCTTTAGCTTCCTTAAATCAACAATGCCAATTGTCTATTCTCTCTATCTCTCTCTCTCTTTCTTTCTCTTTCCCCCTTCAAGAACAATTGATCCTTCCTGTTCTATTGATAGGAGGCTCTGAAACCAGACAAGTACCAGCCTACCTACTTTGTAGGGGAGTATCCCTTAGCAGAGGCAGCTCACAATGCACCCTTGAGTGGACAAGTTGGTAAACTCAGTAGTAGTTGCCATTTCAAAGAACAGACTAGAACCAACCCTTGCCTTGTTGGCAACTGGCCCCCTTGAGCTGTAACAGCAAGAGTGCTAGGAGTATTTTGTTGTATGCATCTGTCATTTGATTGTGTTGTCAGTTCATCTTTTCATAGACCTGGAACTCATGTTTGAATTGGTCCCACTTCTTTCTATCTCCTGTAAAGATCATTGAGGCGACGCCTCTAAGTCCTCCATTGATTGAGGCTGCTGCTGCAGGTAGATTTGCTCTACCTTGTGGTGGTTCTGGAGGAGGGTTTCCTCCTCCACCACCTCTACCTCCACCTCTGCCATCCCCTCTGAACCCACCAACTGGAGGAGTTCTTCCATGTCTCATGCTAGAACCCCCTCCAGTTGTTTGTAATTGGGTCTGGGTGTGTACCTGGGTTGCTCAAGCATAGTAAGGTGGGATATATAGTGGTCCTACTTTGGTGTCCACTAGTTGTGCTGGGGCCATGGGTTCTTGGTCTTCCAACATTATTTGTGTTAACAGAGTATCAATAGGAGAGGTAGGGTTCACTAATATGGGCTCATCATCTTGTTGGCTAGGGGGACTCACTATAAGCTCCAAAATGGTGGAAATTCCACCAGTCTCTCATCCTTTTTAGCCATTTTTAGATGGTGGAAATTGGTGGGAAAGTAAAACAATCCCACCACCTGCCATATAGATGGGAGGAAAATCATCCACTAAGTGGATAATTTTTCCCACCTTCAGCCACCCTCCAAAAATTGACTGAACATAAAATCGCCATTTATTGGTGGGAAATGAAACACATTGCCCTTTTTTGGCAGGATTCCCACCACTTTGGATCTTACAGTGTGACCACATAAAAAACAAGCATCAGTCAACAAATGGCTGAAAAGGCAGGGAAAGACCAAGAAGTGCGAAAGATCTCTAAAGAATATCGATGTCATAAAGAAGTATTCTCAGAAGAAGCGGCAAAAGGGTTTCCACCAGAGCGACCAGAGAACCATGTCATCAAACTAGTACCAGAAGCACCAAGTGTAATCAACTGCAAAACCTATCAATTGATAGAAGAAGAGGAAGAATCAGCCAATAAACTTATCAACACCCAACTGACCACTTGCTATGTCAGCCCATCTACATCCCCATGGTCAACCCTCATGTTCTATATCAAGAAGAAAGATGGACGATTACAACCTGTCATCACCAAAACATTTGAAACTCTGTTTTACAATGTAAGCTCCATCTATTCTGACCTTATAATACCTTGTTATTGGTACTATTTGTTATAATACATTGCAATACCTTTTTATAATAAAATTATATTGATCAGGTATTGTTATCCCCAATTTAGAATAACAATACCTTGTGATGATAAAATTGTATTGGCAAGGTATTGTTATCCTTAACTTGGGATTGTAATATCTTTTTATAATAAAGTTATAATAATTATTTTAGCAAGGTATTGTAATAACTAGTTGCACAAGATGAAATCCTGTCCTTGGACCTGTGATATTGATAGAGGCCACTCACACCAGTTTTGTATGCTTAGTTCATTCTTCAATTCTATACACTACAATTACATCACCACTAAAATAGCTAAAGACACTGAGGATGGGAAGGGCTATCATGGCATCCACCCGGCAGGTACATGGAGCCACCCACACTGGCCACAATCACCCGGAGCCCACATAATGTGGCAGACCAAGTGTACTCTACCAGCCAGTCAGGCATATGATTTGTAGAGACAATCGTCAGCTCATATGGCATGTTGAAACGATGTGGGCAGTGGGTAGCATCACAGGTAAGTCCAAGTCTGAGCATATCATGACCCCAACCAGAGGTTGCTTGTGGGAATGCCCTGAGCCAGGTATGTGCAGATCAATATTGGTGGAGTAGTTACTGCTGCCCTGTAGGTGCTGGAGCAGTTGGCAAAGATGGGCACTGATCTCTGTGTCTGAGTCTGCCCTTACAGTGCAGCAGGCAGAGCAGCAGCTGTGGCAGGGACAGTGGCAATGGCAGTGGCAGGCAGTAATGAAATGGATTTGCTTGCATCATATAGCCTGGAACATAACTGGATATGATAGCCCTCTGGGTTATCGCTTCTTGCTTTCTTACCACCACCATCAACAGTTTTTCCCACGAGGTCTGGCTTCACCATTCCCCCCTTCCCTCTGCAATCTGTCACTCCCCTTGAGTCTAATTCACCTCAAGAGCCTTTTCTCCCCTTCCAAGGGGTTTTACCTGAGGTTGCTTTACCGGTACCCACCTCATCCCCCCCCTCTCCCATCTTACCTAGTCTGCTCCACCAAATTTTCCACTCAGACTCCTCTGAACCCATGGGTGAAGGGGACAAAGAAAAGAAGGTTAAAAAAAGCAGGGTAATGTCTTCTAAGGCTGCAGACCTCTCTGTGTTTGACATCCTTAACATCTTCCATTGTTGCTGGTTCCTCTCCTGGAACCACCTCATGGCCAATGCCACATTAGCCCAAAAGGCCGAAGATGGGAAAATTTTTTAGGTTGAGTTTACTCCCCAATTCCACACTTACCTGGTCAAGTGCACTGTTGCACTTGTACCTTACCCTCTTGCGAAGGTGAAAAAGGTGATGTTTGGATTTATCTTAGAGCTTCTCAACAAGGAAGGTCCCCACTCCTTTTTTGGTCTCTCCAAGGGTGCCTGAAAGGTTACAGCCACCCACAAGGAGAAGAAGTGTCTTGCACAGAAGAGGAACTGTGATTCTTGCAAGGAACACGCCTGTGCGGCTGTGGAGGCTGCCAAGGCCCCAAAACAAAAGTGCCATGTATGCAGACATCAGTTCGCTTCGAGGAAGTCGGTGAGAAGACACAAGTGTCCCCTCCATAAGGGAGTTAGCAACAAGGGCTGGTTTGTGGAGGACAAGGAGAAATCCAAGGCCCCCACCACCTCAAACAAGCCGAAGAACTGCCCCAGGGCCCCTATCGCTTCCCCACCCTGAATCCCTACCCCCCCTCTGGCCACCTCTGCTCTACAAGCTGCAAGTTCAAGACTACCACAACATATATTGGCAGCAAGCCTAGCATCTGACCAGCCTTACGAGAACACTTCAAATCAATGCTCAACATGACTGTTATGGCTTGACAGAGCTGTTTGCCAATAAGGCAGGTCTGTTCTTTCTAATCTGGAGATGCGGTGGTGTTAACAGCGTCCATCTGTTAGAGTTCTGTTCCTGATTCCTAGAAAGGAGTAGTGGTGTTGCTGACATCCACAATCTGGGGTTCGGAGGTCTTTGATTGGAAGTCTGATCCGATTGGGCTTTGGTTCTTCTGTGAGGCTGCAGAGAGGCATCAGGCTTTAGCTGGAGTTCTGGTCCGGTTCTGTAGTTGATTCTAATTCTGCTTCTGATAGCGAACGTGGCAACTTGTGGTTAAGTCTGCCAGCTAGAGCCACTCTCGTCGTGGTGTGTTGCTGACTGATCATGAGGGCGTCCTCCTATATAGTGGTGAGGCCTAAGTCTGTCTGTTTTGAGACCTCCTCTGAGTATGTGGAGGGGTTCTGTCTGGTCTGGGCCTCCTACAATGCATAGAGAGGTTCTGTCTTGTTCTGGGGCTTCCTGCTAACTCAGACAGGGAAGGTTGATTGTTCTTGAGGGAGAAAGGGAGAGAGAGAGAGAGAGAGAGAGAGAGATGACACTTGAACTGTCGTCGATTCAATAAAGCTAAAGCTGAAGCTGGGGTTACAAGCTACCCAGCTAAGGCCTACTTATATATGAGGTTTACCTAACTAGTGAAATGGGGTAAAACTTGGCTAAAACACGAGAAAGCTTGAGAAGGTAATTGTGAAACGAGGAGTGTTCCTTGAAACAGGGATAGGAGCAGGTAATTGTATGAAACGGGGGAAGGACAGGTAAAAAGGTAAATGGATAGGAGAATGCAAGTCCAAGGCGTCAAGAGGTTTAAACCAATGACAAGGGCAAGGCAACAGGTGACTGAATGGGGATCCGTAACAACGACTCAACACCACAAAGAAATGCCAGACAAGATTAGGCCTCATGGACACACTGCGGGATAAGTAGAAGAGAAGAGGTTCTGTCTTCTACTTACATATAGTATATGTTGGAGCTAAATGGGGCTCTACTGCGCTATCTGATATGGACTTCATAGTGTAGCACGCATGTCATACCACATAATCCATTGCTCAATATGAAATAGATTCTAAAAAAAAAAAAAAAAAATAGCCTTCTGGGTCATGGTACTGCTTCAAGTTGACCACAACCTCTGCGATGAGGAGGTCTCTCACCTTTTGCACCTTACTGCACACTATGAATGCCGAGCTAGTGGTATGCAGAAACCGTTCACTCAATGGGGATCGACCCCCAGCAATGGCTGTTGGCGCAACTCGTTGGCACATTGGTGCTGTTACTGTTATGCATCCCATCTTGTGGCCTTTGGGGCACTTGATCTTGCCGTAGAGATGTACACTTGCATCTAGTATGCTGAGTGCGAATTTTGCACAATCAGAAAGCTCCAATATGTTGTTTGATGCACCCAGGAGGTTGAGCATAGTGGCAGATGGGACTTTGAGGGTGGTTGAGCCAGTAGGAAGAGATAGGATGGCATGCAGGTGATTCACATATTGTGAAGTCTTGCATGCCTCGATAGTATAATGGCTGGAATTGTGAGGTCAAGGTACAATCTCTTTCATGAGAATTTGACCTAGACATTGTTTGGCACAGTTGAATTGTGACAAAAGGAGTCAGACATACCATCTGCGAGAAGAAACATCTGAATGCTGAGCATTATTATGGTCCTTCTGCAAAGCCACCATAGTAGAGGCAGAGGCAGCTTCCCAAATGTGGATAAAATATAATCCTATTTGTTTAGTAGAAAGAAGGTGGTAAGAAAAAAATGTGTATGTCTGAAACGTATGTTGATGCCAAGCGAGAGGGCAGAATCATCACTTCAGCTGGTGATATAGGCATAGACAACACAGATCCAGAAGGTGGAGGTGCAGAAATTGGTGTCAGGATCTGCTCACTTGCTACTTTGGTGATTGAAGGGGCCACTCATCAGGAAAATCACAAGTGACTAGCGTTACTAGGGCTAGTGTTGCTAGGTCACCTAGTCACTTCTAGTGACCTAGTTTTTTTTCTAGACCTAGAAAACTTGCCATGCTCTAGCAAGGCAAAACTAGCCCTAGGGCCCTAGTTTTCTGCCTAGCACTAGCTTTCTGCCTAGCACTAGCTTTCCGCCTAGCACTAGCTTTCTGCCTAGCACTAGCTTTCCGCCTAGCACTAGCTTTCTGCCTAGCACTAGCTTTCCGCCTAGCACTAGCTTTCTGCCTAGCACTAGCTTTTCCAACTAGTGCTACTTTCACGCCTAGCACTAGTATCACACCTAATTCTAGTAAATCATGCACATATCATTTGAGGAACTATGATTAGATAGCTATATTCAACGACAAAAGGAGTAGCAAAAAATTTCGAATGAGTTATGAAACGATAAACTATTGTGCCTGACGGGGTATCTGGTATTTATTTTTGAGTATGACTCAGATTGCCAGACGAAAAAAATAGAAGAAACATACCAGTCCAATTCAACGCGAGAACGAACATCAATTGCACTCTCAGTATAACCCTCATCACCCTCTGCATTCAGCTCACTGGCACGGATGTAAGTGCACGCATATTCGGTAATTTGGGCCCAGCGGTCTCCGTCAAGACGCTTGGTGCTCCCGACCCAGCTGCGTGCCTTGTCTCCCCAGGGATTGTCGACAAACCCCCACCCACGAGGATTAGCCTTCGTCTTTTCAGGCTCGCTTGGCACTTTGATGCCATCCTCACCCGTCTTGAACACAGTCAGACCACGCTCGACCTGTGGCACCAGATAAGTAATAAGACGACCCAAGATGGAGTGTGACATTACTGCTGCTGTCGCAAGTGCCAGTGCTCCAAAGTGCTTGGGATAATCACCTTCAACTTGTAGAATCTTCCGAATGTGCACCGCATAAACCTTGGAAATTAGGTCAGAACAAAAAGCAGCACGCGCGCCCTGTTTGGAATGTCAGGCTTATGTCATATGATATATCTGAGGCTTACCTTCGTGTCTGGGTTCCTATAAATGAATCGGAACCCTTTCAATGCGCTTTCAACATATTCTGCACGAGATTCCGCCCTGCCGAAGGTGGCTGGGTCCTCATGCCACAAGTCGATGACGGCTCGGTAGCCAGCCTTCCCGATGTCGCTTCGCCAGTTGTTCAGCACATTCTCAACCTAATCATAGTTAGTAACGTATGCCTGATTGTCCAACGTTAGTACGTACCACACCCGAAACAGCTTCTAGTCCCTTTTCGTCAAGTGGCATGTCAGGGAAGGTGGATGTCCAGATGTCCTCCACCGGTCCTTTCATCTGAGCATTTGTACCAAATGGGTCAGCTTGCAATCCAGCCCAGCTCAGCAGAGCTGGGATGAACGCCCTGCGCCATGTCTGCATGTTTCGGCTGCCTGGTGGGAAAGGCAGGTCGGCCATTGTGTACCTTGCCTTTTTGAAACGCTTCGGTACATTGCCATCGCCCTCTGTGCTCCCTGGGTCCTTGAAAAAGACAATTCCCATCTGTTTCAACAAGGCTGATGATTATTGGTCCAAATTCGAACACTCTAACCTTACCTGTGCTGTTTCCCGCCCTCGAATCATGCCACGGAGTGCAATGCCATTTGATCCATTCAGAGACCCTCTGGAAGCTTGGACGACACTAGACTTAGTCGCCTTCACCTTACCTAGTATATCTTCTGGCTCGTCATCATAAAATTCGCCCACCATTGCGCCGGAATTTGAGCTCATCTGTACATCGTGATCCATGAGCATGGCTTGGTTGTGTTCTTGCCCGCGTCTCATCTGACTCAGCTGTGGCACTAAATGAGGTATGAGCACATTAAATCTTTAGTTAAGAGGGGGGAATTACCTGGCTTGACCGACTTTTTCCAGTCACCTCGCAGACCACCTAGCCCTGTGGTCACTGCCTTCACACGCTTGGACTGATCGCTCCTGATCGCGGTGACTTGGTGAGTCTTGGGGTATGGATAGTATCTGTGGCTTTGAACTTACCCTGTCAAATGAGACTGGTATTTTCGTTTAGCACCAATGCTTCGCCGTGGTTGAGCTGGCGGTGGAGGTGACGGTGTCCGAGTCACTGTTGGTGCATCCCCATCACGTGGTCCCGGGCCATCGTCCCTTCTAAGTGGTGTCAGTCAGTTTAAGCTTCAGGGCAGGAAGGGGCATCACTTACTCAGCATGTCTGTATATTGCACGGGGCCTTGGCCGAGACGATGGCTGAGACGATGCCACTGGCGTTACGGTACGGCGCGCATTAGCAATTTCGGTTCGGAGGTTTGCCTATTTGATGCACGCTCTTCAAGGTTAGCTATCCATCAGTGGCTGAACACATGGCGACAAACCTTGAATTTTTTTCGGTTTTGACCCGGACTCTCATCGATCTCATCATCAACCCTCCCTTTGTCCTTGTCATACCCTCCATCGTCCACAGACACAGATCTCATGTCATCGTTATTGCCTTCACAAGCTATGGAGTTTTTCTCCTTGCTGCTGACAACTTCGATTACGGACTCTGTGTCTGTGAAGGATGCTGGTGATACAGTTGATATCTCGTCGTAATACGCTGCGAAACTGCTTTTGTTCCTTTCGACAGATTCAAGACTATCTTCCACACTACTGCCAGCCTGAGGGTCAGCGAAAACAATCATAATAAAGGTGAGTTGTGACGTACTCGTCTTCCTCATCCACGCCAGTGAGCTCATCCAGTTGGGAAGCATAGGGATACCTCATAACTGTCGGCGTGACCTTCGGCGTTGGCTGTCCACCATGACGCAAATCCGGCCTAGCCGCATGCTTCTGTGCCAGCTGGGAATCTTGTTGGAGCGAGTCCTCAAGTTCTGCGATACGCCTGACGATCGCATGGTGAGTAGCGACAGCTTTCTCTGTGGCTGCTGCCGCCTCTGCCTCTGCTAGCATCTTATCCTCTGCGACTTGCTGAGAGGTTCGACGCTTTTTCTGGGCATCAAGAATAATTTGCCCCGGGTGCGCGTCTACATTTTTCTTCCGTGTGGTGATTGGCATGATTCTGAGAGAGTGGGAGTGTGGTTGGGGTTAGAGGTTCTGTGCGTGTCGAAGTGCAAGCTATTTCTCTGAAACACTGTGCGGCCTGCTACTCTTGTTCCGTCTTGTCCTGACGGCTTTTACTGCCATCGACTACGACCTCCGCTAGTCAAAGAAATGGTGTTTAATTCCCGCTTTCCCTACCCTCAGCCTCTTCCTGTCTGTCTCCTCTCCGCCCACTCTCAACTGTTGCTCATTTTCCTGTTTGTGCTTCCGCTGATGGATCCACCACTGCCTGCTGTTTCTTTGCCACTCCTGCCACCCACATCCTGACCAAGCTCCTTCAAGTTGCTCCACTTGCGATTGGTGTGTATTCCTGTGTTCCTCGCTTGCACTAGCCACTGGCACGGATCTTTTTCTGGTTCCTTGTCATTCAGTTGTCATCGGTGCGTACCTTTCCTGGTGGATTTTCAGTCACTAGTCACCGGTGTGCACCTTTCCCCGGTGCCTTACTATTCATCGCAACTGCCACATGTCAATCCTTGCGTCCATGTTAGTCAGTTTGTTTGTCTTTCTGTTTATGTGTAGCCTACTCATGGTGATACTTTTGTTCCTAGGTTCATTTCCGCCTCCGGTGTGTTACTTTCACCGGTTGTCACCCACACGCGACAATCTTCCAGCCATCTAACAGTAGGGACGCTTGTGCTTGCTGACTGGATTAACGGGGCACTACACACAGTAAGTCACTTCCCCACTTCTCCTGACCGTTGCTCACCATGTCGTCATCATACAGACTACCTTGCCTGTATTCTGGATGCCCCCTCACGTTCAAAAGTCAACATGGCCGCACATATCACATCCGCACCTTCCATGTAAACTCCAACACGCACTCCGAGTCAAATCTGAGAGGAAAACAGCCTACCCCTGAATTTAGACAGGAGGCACAGCGATGTAAGGGTCAACGGATAGAACATTACTGCCTTACTGGTATGTTTTTGCTGTGTATCTCTGGTCTTTATGTACATTACTGACGCTTTCTCAACAAGCCCTCCCCTGTGACGCCAATGGTAATTTCCTGCCACCTGGGACTCCGCCAGTGCCACGAGCACACACAATGCCTGATGACTGGAGCCCCTTTGAGAACAAAGTCCAATTTCTTGTAGCTGATCTTCTGTATCACCGCGTTGAGATGTCTGCTACCAACATTGACTTGCTGATGGAGTTGTGGGGCTCATCTATGGCTGACTTCGGCGAATCTGCACCATTCCACTCTCATCAGCACCTGCACACAACTATCGATGCCTCATCGCTTGGTGACATTCCATGGAAGTGCCTCGTCACTGGATTCTCTCAGGGCCTTATGGGGAATGCTCCTAATTGGAAACAGACAGCATATGAGGTGTGGTACCGTGACCCCGATGAAGTTGTCCGTGCGATGCTGGATAACCCCGATTTCAATGGACAATTCGACATTTCTCCATACATTGAGCTAGACAAGCATGGGAAGCGTCGCTGGAGCAATATTATGTCTGCAAACATAGCTTGGAACCATTGTGTAAGTACTTATTTCTGCATGCGTCACTTGAGCAGTACGTTGACATTTTCTCAACTATGAAGGATGCCATTGCAATGTCCCATGACGATATAGAAGGTGCGATGTACTGTCCCATCATTTTGGGCAGTGACAAGACAACCGTCTCGGTTGCCACGGGACATGTGGAGTATCACCCATTGTATCTATCCATTGGTAACCCACATAACACAGTGCGATGCGCACACCGCAACGCGGTGATCCCAATAGCCTTTCTGGCTATCCCGAAGAGTATGTTGTATTTTATATCTATTGATCAATGTGTACACTATACTCTAGGTGACCGCAGATATGACAATGACCCTGAGTTTCGCAAGTTCAAACGACAGCTTTACCACGCGTCGATATCAGCCATCCTTCAGACGCTTCGACCTGGGATGACAAATCCGGTTATCCGGCGATGCCCGGATGGCCACTACCGGCGGGTCATCTATGACTTGGTGGCCTTCATCGCTGATTACCCAGAACAAGTCATGTTAACGGGAATTGTCCAGGGTTGGTGCCCAAAGTAAGCAACCTAGTCTGGGTTAGTAAGCTAATGCTGATACTGCGATAGGTGTACTGCTTTACCCAATGACCTAGGCACAAGCCTGGTACCACGGACGAGTGCGCTAACGAATGAGCTCATTCAGCTGTTAGATTCAAAGGCCCTTTGGGAGCAATATGGGATTGATGATGACATCATTGTGAGTACGAAATGCTCATTCTATCTATCTGATACTGACTGATATGGCAGCCTTTCACCGTGGACTTTCCGCGTGCTAATATTCATGAGATGATCTCACCAGACTTACTTCACCAAGTCATCAAAGGGACATTCAAGGACCACCTCGTCACTTGGGTTGGTGAGTACCTGGCACTCATGTATGGTGACAGTCAAGCAAACAGAATTCTTGATGATATTGATCGTCGGTATGTGAAATTCTCACTTCGTACTGATATCAAGCTCATACCCTGAGGAAGAATCGCAGCCGTTCCACCATTCCCAGGTCTTCGCCGCTTTCCCCATGGTCGCCGCTTTAAGCAATGGACCGGAGATGACTCAAAAGCCTTGATGAAGGTATGTCCCCACCACTGATAATACATCACCCGTGATTCATACTTAAGACAGGTCTATCTGCCATCGATTGTTGGGTATGTGCCAGATGACATGGTAGCATGCATCTCGGCTTTCCTCGACGCCTGCTACATCGCCCGCTGCCAAGATATAGATGAGGACACCTTGAAGAAATTTGATGACTCCCTTTCTAGGTTTCTTCAGCTGCGTGAAATATTTCGTGCCACTGGTGTCCGCCCATCAGGCTTTTTCCTTCCACGGCAGCATATGTTGACACATTATCATTCTCTCATCCAAGACTTTGGTGCACCAGGTGGGCTTTGTTCGTCCATCACAGAGTCACGACATATTACTGCTGTCAAGAAACCATGGCGGCGTTCCAGTCGGTTCGCAGCACTTGGTCAAATGCTCACAATAAACCAGCGTCTTGACAAGCTCTCCGCAATGCGCTCCAACTTTGTTTCTCGAGGGATGATGCCAGCTGGCCATCTCCCTTCCACCAATGTCTCGCTCCTCTACCACCTGGATGATGACCCACCCATGAATGAAAATGATGGTGACGATGCGGATGCAGGACCTGTGGATGAGAATGTGCTTGGCCACGTTGTCCTTGCACGCTCACGCGGTACGTATTTTCTAAGCTATTAATACTTCTTGTGATCTAATATGGCATGCTCAAACTAGTGAGTACCTATCCTCGGACTCTACAAGACATTGCGGCCAAATTAGGCGAAGCAGACCTTCCTCTTTTGACGCAAGCCTTCCTTGCTGATCAGCTTGGCGCTGGTGGTTCAAGCGTGCTGCCAATCACATGCAAAGTGAACATCTTTCACTCCGCCATAGCGACATTCTTTGCTCCAAGTGATCCTAGTGGTGTCAGGGGCATGCGACGTGAACGCTTACGATCAATGCCTTCATGGCGAGGAGGGGGACCAAGGCACGATTGTGCCTTTGTGGTCGAGGATGATGACAAGCTGGGAATGCAGGGGCTCAACGTTGCACGCATTCGTATTTTCTTTTCGTTCTTTTATGATAGCATGGAATATTCATGTGCATTGGTTGAGTGGTTTACAAGGATAGGTGTGGACCCTGTGACTGGGATGTGGATTGTATGTCCCGATTTTATCTGCAACAGACGCAACAAGTCTGTTATTCATCTTGATGCAATTTTACGTGCCGCGCATCTCATCCCAATGTATGGTAGCAACCCCTTACCATTAGAGATTGATTATATGACATCATTAGACACATTCAAAACGTATTATGTGAACAAGTATATTGACCACCATGCACATGAGATCGCTTTCTGATCTCATGTCCATAATATAGAACAACTAGATGAGACTAGATCTAGTGTGTTATTCTAGTGTGACTAGAAACGTAATTTTAATTACTGAATTGACTAGCGTTACTAGGCAGTACTAGCACTAGTAAGCTAGTGGCGCTAGTGGCGCTAGTCGCCCTAGCACGTTGTCATTTTCCTGATGCTGGGGAGAGAAGGAGGGCCAATGTGGGCTGGGGAGCAGGTGCCGTTGAGGACCATGTCAGGGTGGCAAGTGCTGGGGCAGACAAAGCATCTACAACAGAGATGGCACCTGTTTTGGGCGATACCAACTTGAGCGAGACTGCTTTTCCAGAGAAGAACTCGTAGGTAGTCATTGAGGGCCTGATCAATGGCACAGGTGGGAAAATGTTGGACTGGAACAACTCAGATTATGGATGTTGTGTAAGTATGTAGTTGTTGGGTGTCATATAAGGGGCAGAGAATGTACCTTGCATGGGACAATAACTGTGATGGGCTCAACGGTGTTCACTGTCAGCTTGTATGCATGCACAATCTCGCATTCCGACTGTGGACTGCATGCTGGGACAAAGCACAGCCCACGCTGGGGTTCACTTAACTTGTGCTTGTCCAAAGCATACAGATTATCACTCTCATATTCATAATACCGAATATTCCCATCACCCTTCCTAGTTACCAGAATAAAAAAAACCACATTTTTAGCAAATTGAATCATTTGAAGGGATGTTTGTCACGCCCTGCTTACCAAGGAAGAAGATATTATTATCACTCCAGAATGGCATCACAATGCTGGTAGACTGATACAGCATGATCGTCTTGACGTTCTTGAGCACACCAGTCTTCCACATGCCAACTTGCCGATCATTCATCCGGTTGTCGTGATGTGGTCTCAGTTGCCCATCCAGACCACCCACATGCTATCAATGACATGGGCAAGCTGGTGCAGAAGGGCGAGTGTGACAGGTAGAAGATAAAGATAAAGAGGTGTGGTCATGGGGGGAAACTGTACAGGCTATATGAGATAAATGATTCTATGTGGGAGGCACCTGGCATGGCAAACCTGTCCTTGTTAGAATTGGGAAGACGCATCCATGTCAGTCATGGTGGCAGTAGGGGTGGTGGCTGTACAGTCATATTCAGCATGCTTGCCATGGGTGATGATGACCATAACATTGTTGCAAGTGGGGCAGTATGGCCCAGGAGTAACAATTGCTGCAAATAGAACAGTCATCATCTGTACAGCATCGCCCCTCATGTCTAGAGATTGATGAGTCAAGGACTTAATGAGATGCTGAGTTGGGGTGTCACAGTAGAGTATTAATTGTGAGGCATAGGTTGTAGCTGCTATGACATCCCTCATGCAAGGCCATAGATGTTTGCAATGTAGCAACTCAAGACGTGAGGCATAGCTGAGGAACTGGCATGTGGGGTGTAGTGTCATCACCAAAACATTTGAAACTCTGTTTTACAATGTTAGCTCTATCTATTCTGACCTTATAATACCTTTTTAGTAGCACTATTTGTTATAATACATTGCAATACCTTTTTATAATAAAATTATATTGATCAGGTATTGTTTCCCACAATTTAGGATAACAATACCTTGTGATAATAAAGTTGTATTGGCAAGGTATTGTTGTCCTTAACTTGGGATTTTAATATCTTGTTATGATAAAATTATTATAGCAAGGTATTGTAATACCTAGTTGCACAAGATGAAACCCTGTCCTTTGACCTGCACAGATATTGATAGAAGCTACTTATACCAGTTTTGTGTGCTTAGTTCATTCTTCAATTCAATTCTATACACTACTAGTACTATTACATCACCACTAAATAGCTACAACCAAGTTAAGCAAGAATGGACATCCAGAGATCAGATATGGGATAACTGGCTGTGAAGGTCTTGAAGTGAGATACTTATGTGACTTGCTGGCAATATGATCACCAAACATTTAACCAGAGGGCACAATACCAAACAGCAGGGTCGTGGCAACAGACATGAAGAATTGAGGAAGACTGAGGATGAGAGGAGAGATCTACTACCACCCTGTTGATTCTCTACTTCAAAGACATATTGCTGGTAATATGAAGGCAGGAGAGTGCTCATAAAACAGAATTTGGCTGCTTGCAATGTAGTGGGTATATGAGCCAGAACTGGTAGGGGTGGGTGAGGGACTGAAACTGGGACTGGAACTGGAACTTGGACTGAAGATGATGAATAAGAAGGATAGGAATTTCAATTACTATGTTGCCCTGCCAACAAAGTAAGGAAGGGCATTGAGTACTGTACAAGGTCCATAGTTCAATAACAGTACAGATTCTTACAAGACTGAGACATAGAAGAGACTAAGGAGTCAGAAGGTGGTGGGAGTATAGACAAGGGTGAAGGTAGAAATGGAAGGATGAGCTGCTCCAAGTTTATCCCACCCCAACCATCCACTGACATGTCCAGGAGTGAATGATAAGCTGACAGAAGACAGGGAAGGTTCAATGGAGGAGTCTTCTATACGAATGAGAACAACATATGCTAAGAAAAGTAGTTGGGATGTGAGTGCTAAGCAGAAAGAAAAATGGAAGGGGGGTAATGTGGATCATGACGAAGACTGGAAATATTGTGACCATGTTGTCAATGGTTTTCGCTTGAGTCAATAGAGAGGGCTGGAGAATGTGGGCTCGAGGTATCAGACTGGCCGTGGTTGGTGATGAGGACAAGCATGCCCTTTTGATCAGAGGAGCGAGTGGTGGAGCCAGAGTGGCCCTTGATCATGCTCTGTGCTGCTAGAAAATCTTTGATCTTCTTACGGAACATGGTGACATTATTGTTCTCCTCAAAGAGAGATGGACAGATATGAGATTTGTAGCCCATATATGACTGCTGAGGACAGCAACGCATACCTTGAGCCAATCAGGGCGTTTCTGGCCAAAGCTGAGGCACTGGAGGCAGACTTGGAGACAAATGCAAGTTTCACACCAGCCCTCTGCGTTTGGGTGCTCATCACATTTCTAAAATGAAAAAGATTTAACATAGGGTAGGGGAGGTGGGAGGGTTTGGGGATGAGACGGATGAAGGAGTGAGCAAAAAGGTAATGAGGAGGGACCAAAAATTTAATAACATACCTTGTGGTGGATTCTGCAAGTATAGCAGCCCAACGTGTTGCACAGGAAGAATGTCTACAAGGTGAGTCTGAGCAAGGGCAAGTCAATATGAATTGGTACAGGCAGATAAGAAGAGAAAGGAGCACCTTGTCCATAGGGATGATGTGGGCAATGCCCTTCAGATACCAAAATAGCTGCTTTATATCCTCATAGTCAATGATGCGATGGTGGTTACATTCTCGCCATACTAACTTGCCATCAACAGACTTGTAGCCCTGATTACAAATGAAACAGTAAAGAGCCTTGATGACAGTGTGAAGATAAAGGCCTTCAGGTATGGGGTCAATGTGGCTCTGGCATTTGGGAGAGTAATAATAGTTGTCAGCACATTTGAAGATGAAGCAGAGGCACTTGGGGACAAATCAAACTTGAGTGGCCTCTCTCTAGCAAAGGAGATAAGTGCTATCCCACATATGCAGCCTTACTGGGACATGTTATACATCCCCTGACGCTAGCATTCGATGGCACTGGTGAGAGATTTCTCAGAGTGGCTGTGGCCCCACGCTTAGAGTGGAGGCACTGGAGACTGGGATTTTTGGTATGGCTGATGGTGTTATCAAGGTCAAGTTGGGCAGAAAAAATTACTTGCAATAGTCTGCGAGCTGACCACTGATGTAATCAGTGAGAAGTGCTTGGTTGGGAGATATTTGGGATACGTGGCCATCAAGGAGGTGCATGGTAAAGTCGAACTAGAATGAGATTCCATTAGAAACAGATGAGTGAACTGCCCGTGGCCTTTGGCCATATAGTAATCATAACTACAAATAATTATCTACAGTATATATACAATTCTATCCTAAATATCTGTGTTATATAGAAGCTATAGGCCATTTTATACAAAACTTTATACACTATATACTAAGGCTTAAACTCTATAAGAAGATCTGGGAATCACAAAGATTAATTAATATAAATAACATCCTTACATAAAGGTTAAAATCAACTCACTATGGGTTGAGAATGCCTGTTAGCAATTCCTTATATACCACATTGGTGGTTGAAGTCCCATTAGAGTTAGGTGGGAAAAGGACCTTGATATGATCTCCTGCAGAGTGTCTCTGCACAAAAGTCCTTTGGGTAATGCTTGCTACACAGGTTATGCTCCATACATGGTGCATTAGGTTTATATGCACCACATGGGCCATGAAGCATACACTTTGTGACTGTCTCATAAAGCATAGGATAAAGTTGAGGGTCAGGGAGTTGTGCAGAAACAATGGAGTCAACAGTAGAGGCATCATGTATCTTGTATGGTTCAGCAAGAAAGATGAGAAGATGCATATGGGGAAGGCCACACTTTTGAAACTCAATTGTATATACTGTGGCAGCCACCTTGCCAAGTGCACCATCCTTGATGTCTTTTAAAAGTGACTTTATCTTTTGGAAAAAAACCTGAGCAACAATATCTGGACAGTCAAATGGTGCCTGTTGTCTTTGATCATCAGGATTAATACTTTGGCCTTCATATTTGAGTAGCTGCTGCTGCATCTCCTCCCAATTTGGATTTGCAGTCATGGTGAGAAAGATATCAGGCTTGCAAAACTATCTACAGATGGCCATAGAATCCTGAAAGAGCTGATACACATGTTGGGGGCTGCCAGAATGTGAAGAAGGAAGGACAATGCGAGTTCCTTGTTGACCTATATCATCTCCATGTGCCACTTCTCTCCATGCTACAGCATTGCAGATAGACTGATAAAGATCTGCCCTGATTGTTTTCTATTCCTCCTAAGCCAAAATAGCTCACTTGCCTCTACAGATGTCCAAGCATCCACAACAAATTGCTGCAATAGCCTTCCACCATAAAAAATAGTGTTAGGCTCATCATGTCGAATATGAAGGTGATATGCATAGTAGCATCTCTGACTGATATGCTGAGAGCGTACTTGGCCATGTTCTCCAGGTATAGAGGGAATTTTGTTGTACCAGCCTTGTTCACTATTGGGAAAAAGAAGCACATAATGGAGGGGTGAATAGAGGGGATTAAGATGGCTGATGCGTCTAAGAGGTTGCCCATTTTCTGGGGCTTTAAGGTGAAGAATAATATCACGGTGCTGCGATCAGAACAGACAGACCCTCTCTATGCATCCATGGGAGGCCCAGAACAGATTACATCCATCTCATAAGTTGAAAGGTGTACAGACTTAGGCCTCACCACCAAAAGGAAGGACGCCCTCAGAATCAGACAGCAATGTATCACATTGAGAGTGGCTCAGGCTGGCAGACTTAGTTACAAGTTGCTGTATTTGCCTTCAGTATCAGAACAAGAATCAATTGTAGAACTGGACTAGAATTCTGGCCGAAGCCTGATGGTACTCCACAGCAGTCAAAAGAAGCAGAACCAGGTTGGACCAGACATCCGATCAAGAACTCAGGAATCTCAATCAGTGGGTGCCATTAATGCTGCTGCTTCCTTAGGGTTTAGGGTTTTAGGGTAAAGGGTTGGCCCCCTTGAGGGGCTTTGCCTTTGGCTAATGCTACAATAACAAGGCAAAGAGGAAGGTCCCCCTTAGGGGGGGAGGACAAAAAGAAGGGACAAAGTAGAAGAAGAGAGTAAAGTAATAGGAAGGGCAGAAAAGAAGTGGGTCAACCACTCA
>QFDW01000977.1:0-13601 GCA_003315895.1 Lactifluus rugatus | reverse complement strand
AGGGTTTGTCTAACGTGTTCACCTCCTTGACGGAATGGGACGGTGACGGTGCCATGCCATTGCTCTGGAATGCGGTGAATAGCATGGGGCGCGTCACAAGAACACGCTTACAGAAGGTAACACGCGGCCTTGCACGAGCAATTGGTTTGGCTGGGCGATTTGAGATGGATCGTGATGATGATGACTCGCGGGATGAAGACGAAGACCTGGACAGTGATAACAGGCCGCTGTGTCAGACGGTGCTAGAACTGATCCAGGCCGGATTTAACCCCAGAAGCTTCTCATTCCTATATGAGAAAATGCGAAATGTGGTCATAGAAGCCATCAATCGGTGCTTGCAAAAATACCATCTCGAGGTGGCCCAATCCGCTGAGGCCTTCATTATACCGGGTGCGTATGCTGATCTCTGCATCTACAGAGTCCCAACTCAAATGTTGTCTGGTTTTTGCAGACCCCTTCCACGTTCTAGAGGAAGGTCAAATTCAATTCAAATCATCGGAGGAGCTGAAAGATCCATTGACAGAGACGAATGTATACTCCATTCGTGGACCTGTCCTCGTGCGTCATTGTTTAATAGCCTGAAGCGTAATCCAATTCCACCTCAGCTAAGCCGAAATCCCACAATGGTTGCTTCGGATATTCAAAAGGTAATCAACATGGTTTCTCAGTTATTTCTTGCTGAGTCTGTTTCTAGGTTGAGGCGGTCGAGCACCCGCTACTAGCAGACTACCTCAATGTGGTCGTGTGTTCGACAAAGGGGGCTCGCTCTCTGGTGAGCTTACTTGCCGGTGGTGGTCCGTACAGTCCTTTTTCCACCGTCGTGGATAATAGAACTAACCCTTAAATGTCCGTCCGCATAGACTACGATGGAGGTGCGTGTGAAGGTCATCTTGCACCATCCGGAATTCACGGGAAGCAAAGATAAGGCTATTGTCAATTGGGCGCCATCCATAGTCGAGCAATTCCAGCCACCTCAAGTCGTTGGCAAGCCAGACAATTTCGAGGAACAGTATTTTGAGAAGCATATCGAAAGTGTCACGTCCTTTCATAGCCGCATTTCTCATTCAACTCTCGAAGAGGCCCATAAAACATTCTTGCGGGTTGTGCTCCGCGGCCTAGATGATGGTTATGTTGGGAAGTATTCATGCTTCCACAACTACGCGACTTATAAAATGGGGTATTCCCACCCAGAAACCATCCGGCTGGCATATATGTACGCTCGGCAGTCCTTTCGCGCGCAAACTCTCATGTCTTGTAGGTTCACTACTTGTCTCGACTCGAGAAAGACGGGTCATCGTGTCGCGCGGGAGGTCTTCGAAGTGGATTCCAAACAGTACGGGTGGCCCTTGCCAGATTGCTTACGCAGTCTCGACGAAGAAATGGGCGAATACCAACAAAACGTCATCATAAAACGCGGCGAAGCGCTTGCTCCTTTCGTCCTCGATGTTTTGAAAGACTTTGGTGAAGGAATTGCAGAAGGCTTGCTGTCCAAGTATGAAAGGCTCGGAGACCCTCTTGGAATGGGACCTGGGCTGAGGACACAGGACCGTGACCTTTTGAAGCCGTACCAGCGCATTTTAGAGAATTTGTCGGAGATGGAGTCACTTCACATCGACGAATTTCTCCAGCAAGCGCGCAGGGAGCTAAAGATAGTTGAGGACCATGTCAAGGCCAGGCAAGGGGAGTGGCCCAAGGCTTGTAGGACGCAAAAATCGTCTAAAAAGAGGTGGGCATCGCCGAAAGTCGATGAAATAGCCACTCTTCGGCGGAGGTTTGCCTCGGGACCAGACGTGCCACACCTATCGTTGATAGGCGATGTCGCGGCCATTCGTGCATCATGCGCGTATAAGCTGTGCAAGCCGGATAATGCAAATTTCGCGTTTGCTATGGCTTTCGAGGAGCTTTGCAATATCAAGGCTCGTGAGTTGGGAGGGACGATATTGGACCGTCAGTTTGCCGAGCTCATGACCATCCCCAAGTCCACCGCGCGCGCACTCTCCGCACTTCGGGCGTCAGTCTAATATTTGTTCCACATCTTCCGGGGGGTCGATCATTTATTTTAGAAGATATCCTGTCTTGTATCCTAGCGTTGCAAATTCATACTCCTAATTCCCAAGTTCAAGCATGTACACTAGAATTCTGGGGGTCTTCCGAGCGAAACGGAATGGATGGAGAAGAGTATCATCACACAGCTAGGGAACGAGTGGGCGAGAATAAAGCCGCACCGATTTCCCGACGCCATGCATGGCACTCAGTTACGAACCCCTAATATTGGGCGACTCCGACTCGGAGAAGGGACTCGGAGATGTCGGACTGAACCATGGTATGTAGAACATGGAATATAATCTACATACATTATTAAATAATAAAAACATAAGAGTAAAACGGGCGGCTATTCACTTGGTCTTTTGGGGGAAAGACTGAGGCATATCGGGAGCCGCGAGCCATTGGTTCCCTCGGTCTTCTACTTCTTCAGCTTTCGGCATTCACTCACGTCGTGGCCACGAATCCTGCAGTAAGCGCAAAATTTTCTCTGTTTCTCCCCCGACTTATTCTTCCCTTTCCCCTTCTTTGCGGCATTGGCAAAGTAGGCCGCTCTTCCCACACCGGACAGATGGATGAGGAGGTCTTCCTTGGTGCGGACATGCGATGTCACAAGATTGATAGAGAGCTCTGATAGGTTTTTGGTGAGGAGGATAGTCCGAAGCACGTCGAGGGAAGGGGAAGGGAGGAGATGATGGCATATGCGACAAGTTTCTCAGGAAGTGTGATACCGAGGCTGGTGATGATGTGAACAGAGTGTATCAGGGAGTCGATTTGAGGGTCCAGGGGTTCCGTGTCAGAGAAGGTGCCTCTGAACACTTTGAACATGAGGAAATACAATCTTGGTTCCCATTTGTCTTCATAGAGGTCTGATAGCTTGTCCCAGCATTCTTTAGCAGAAGTAGCGGATTGGACAGAATTCAAGGGTTCGTCGTTGAGGGTTGAAATTATCTGTGCATGGGCCTCGCTATTCTTGTAGGACCAGTCCGTTGCTGCAGCAGGGTCCGCAGAAGGGTCTGGCTTAGGTGAGGTGCCATCAACGACATGCCAAAGTCCCCGGGGTCCCAGGACCCTTTGGATAAGGAATTTCCAGGACACATAGTTCCCCCAATCATCCTCGAGGTAATGATGGCTTGGGAAATGGAAATCCATTAAGTGGCTAGCGGGTAACTAGGTGGTCAGGGACTTAGGGACACTCGGGTTGAATCTAGGCTAGATACACGGTTAACATAATAGAGTAAGGTAAAACAAGATTACTGACCTCAGTGATTGGGGAGAAGACTGGAATGAGACAGACGGGGGAATTTGAGCCGAAAGCACTGTGAGGTCGGGAGTCGCCTGGACTCTGCCGGTGTGCCCACTGCCTAAACCCCACACTACCGGATACCCCAACATTGGGGTGTGCGTAAACCCATTTTTTCTCCTTCTACAAGTCTCCTCGGCCAATTGGCCCGCCCCAGCGCGTTATGTTAGGTAACCTAGTTACTATGTATAGCGCAATATGTATGCAAAGTACAAAGACGCGCTCGGCTGGGCTCTACGGCTTTGCCTGGGTACAGGTGACCGTGCCACATCACTGCCACGCTAACATACAGCTATTTACAAGGACACGCATGTCTGCAAGGCGAAGCTTCGGGTAAACTAGGAATGATGTGAAGCGGTGGCCGGTTACCGGTTACCGGCCCGGCCGGATCTATTAAACGCAAGCGCCCGATGTGCGTCTTGTAAAACTTCTTTTTCAGTCTCTTTCTGTGTCTTGGAATATCAATCTTTTCATGGGTCGCTGGTCGCAATATGACGAGGTATGAACACTGTATTTCTTTGGCTAGCCAAGTGTGACGAGTCGAGGCCGTTTTGTGCAGGACGACTACCGGCTCCCGGAGGGCATGAAACGAGTTGGCTATGACGCTGATTCTGGAAAGTATTTCTTTCGTGATAAGGATGGTCATCTCTGGGAAGGACAAGAAGGTGCACGTTTTGGAGACATGACTCAGGGTACGCATACGCTTTTGAAGGTGTCGAGGTGATTTTGAGAGAGTTTTTATGGTTATCGCAGTCTCGGATGCTGTTGCTGCCAACAATAGTGATGGGGATGATGTAGAAAACGGACCAAAACGTGGGGATGGGCATGCGCTGATATCGGGTGGTGCTGTAAGTGCATTTCAATACGCCTTGAAGCTTGCGGGAGGCCAATGATCCCTTCTGGTGACCAGGATGGTGCGCACTACCCACGGTATTCAAGCAGCAACCCATATCGAATGCTTTTCCCTTTTTTCTTGATCATTATCGTCGTGCTTCTACTGGTCTGGCGACTCATTGTCTCTCCTGGCCTGGAACCCGTCAAATACTCGAAATGTCCTGAGGGTAGTTCACGCGTGACGGTTGTGGCGGGGGACACGTGTTGGAGGATTGCCGAAGCGCACGGATGTGGGTTGGAAGCATTGAGAAAAGTCAATGGAAACTTGCACTGCGAGAGACTGATGCCTGGAGATGGTATCTGTGTTCCGCTGACGGTGGAAGGGGATGTTTCCTAGGGTACGGACTGTAGGAATGACGTCAGGGATCGCTCTTCGTAAGCACGCACGGGACAAACCCTGTGTCGCGCGCGCTACGCCTTTGTCTTTTACCTACTACTGTAACCTGCATCTCCACTTAGCATCCATCATGACACGGGATTCAAATCTTCGACTTGGCTATTTCAGTAAGCTCGACCCTCGCTATTCACACCACATCCTCACACCACAACTGCTCAGTCTTCTTCATCGTACTCGTCATCTTTGCCCTCATCGAGGTGGGGCTTCATCCGTGTTGACATTGTGCAATAGTCTAGTCTAATCTCTTTCTCCTCCAGTTGTCCATATCGGCATGGTTGACTGCACGGTATAACTCTCGTATAGATTACCTGTCCACCACCGAGCGCGATCGTGTGCGATTCCTCCTTTTCTGCTCCGCCTGGACAGCGATCCTCTCTCCTATCTTCCCCGTATTACTATATCTGGATCGGGTGGAAGTACTGACAAGCGTCGCCGCTCATTTCATCTTGTGCGCACCATCTATCACAAGCCGTAACCGCGTAAAGCCCTGAATGACTTATTTCCCATCAGCGTGTTCGTATCGTGGGTATTTTGGCTCTCGGGAGCAGCAGCTATCACGGAAGCTCTTGGAGGAGGACTTGATTGCCAGTGCGTGGCGTGCACTCGTCTTCAGCTGACACTCACTCACGTCTTATACCAAGCTTCCACTTCGTGTATTGCGGTCAGCTGGACGCACTCGAGGCGTTTGCATGGATTGAATGGTGTGTACTTTCACCCACCGATGCGGTTACTTTTCATCATACGTCGTTTTCAGGGCCCTTCTGTCGGTTGGATTCATTTCTGTCTTGGTTATCGCTATACGAGCCTCACGACGAGGGGAAGGATACGGGGGTCCGGTTGTTTTCTAACGTGGGCTCTGCCACGTGATCAGACTTTGTCCCAGTCCGCGTTTTGTTCTCTACTCCTCACAATCTACCGCCTTTCCGTCAGTCTCCCATTCCAAGTGCCCATAACTGATAAGAGCCAATAACCTCTCTGTCCTGGAATAAACCTGAACGTGCATTGTGCTAGAAGGGACTTAGGGGGCGTGCTCGTGTGACGATATTGTGGCTATCACCACGTGGTGTGGGTCGCTTTGATCAAGGTACCACTTTCGGCCTTTGTGGATGAGACCTCTCACAGGCCTGTGTCTTTGTTCTAAACTCCGCTGGTGGTTCGTGCTACAGACAACCACGAGGCCGTGCTCGTTTTGTATTTTTATCATATCGCGAGGTCCAAGCTACGGACAGCCACAAACAAGTTTGTTGTGGCCGATTCTCTGGCCCGTTCCCTATTTAATTGTGGCGATGAGGACACATTCACCCCCGCGTCCCACAACATCCTCTGTATCCTTCTGTCCTCTCTTCTTGCGCCATACGTCGCGAAGATGCTACCCTTTCCTATTTTCCTTTTGCTCATCTTTAGCACAACATTACTCGCACCTGCACCCGCTGTATTGTTTGGTTTTGTCAGGACTCTCACCCTCCAATCACCCGAATGGAACTCCCTGCCCATGTCTATGCCGTCCTCTACATCCCCATCGCATTCCCTAGTAACCCCGACAGGTCCTGTCCTACTTCCCCAAGTTCCCCTCGATGCGTTACCAACCTGTCGCGGCCCAAGTCCCATAAGTATCGCATATAATAATACCATCCCACCCTCGCACATTTACACGACGGATGATCGCACTACAAGCACTGCCGTACTGCTTGTCATTTCGTTGGCAATGATCAACTGCCTCGTATGGATCTCACTCTGCTCTGTGTCTCTTTACTCAACGAGGGAGCAGGTGTTTAGGTTGTTAGCAGATACCCCTAGTGGAGATCAGCCTCATGGTGCAGAAAAGGAGTCGGGATGCTTGATGGTATGCTCCTTCTATCGAATACTTCGCTGTTTGACTGTGACGCCCGCTTTTTCTGGTCACAGATGTTCCCGTATTCCACCCTCGGAGCCTTGCCACGCCAGGAATTCGGATGTAATTACACGGTCAACGAGATGGCGTCCACGATGCTTGCGGTTGATACGATAGTATCCATCTCCGATTCCCATGAGCGTGGCACGCTTTCCAATGCAGTCACGCACCCGTCGTTCTCGTCCTTCGATGTTGCACTCTCATCTCCAATCCCTACCACAACTAAGCTCTCTTCACCGTCTCTCAAACTCCGTTCTCAACGGTTCTCCCTCGGGGATTCCGTAAAAACAATCGACGACGCTTTGTTTTGCTCTTCTGATACCTCCTCCAGTGTTGTGACCCAATCTATTGATCGAGAAGTCCTCGGAACTATGCTGGTTGTCCCAGCTGCTATGGTTGAAGATTTGAAGCTCGAGCCGCTGCAAACTGTTCTCCTGGACGCCGAGGTGGTAAAAGACGACGCATCACTATTACTCGGACAATCGACTGTATCACAGCTGCAAGAACCGGAACACGAGAGGGAGCTTCGACAAGATAGTGTATTATGGTCGACTGTCGAGGACGCCAGTGAACTTGATACCGACACGCAGGACGCGTTTGACCATCGATCGCACGACTTCGAGTGTGACAGTGATAACGAAATATTTGACTACAAAGGAGTGGACTGGGCACCGGAAACGGTGGTCATCCCTCCCACCCCTGCGACCGAGATTCAGGCTACTCCTCCGTCGACCTCTCTGCTGGAATCTCGCCATAACTTTTCCTCCGAGAAGAATTCCGCATCAGTCTCCTTGCCTGACCCTGTCATCGATGCTGCCAAAATTTCTGCAGGGTTTGCGCCTGAATGTGCTGCTAGGTTTGCATCGGACGACATTCGAGTAGGAAACAAGTATAAAGGAGACAGCACGACGACGTCAATCACCAGATGTGCGTCCGCCGATGATGTCAGCAACACGGTGGAAGCTGTCAAGCTAATTCGTGGTAAATATTTCAGCAACTGAACTCAAATTGTTACCATATTGACCATACCTGTCAGCCTTCACTGTCCCTAGTGACCACACTACAATTTCTCCGTACGACATTGTTGATAGCCCCATTGGTGAGGCATTCCCCACGGGTTAATCAATGCTGCACGTCTAACACCCTGAACCCGCCTGCTCAGTTTGCAAGCCAGTTACACTCAGTGCAGACGCGCCTGTCTTCAGGCCACGTAGCCCAGGAACGGGCGAAGCAGGAACCTTACTTGCTGGGCCACAACAGCCTGTCGTTGTCGGGTTGGAGGCATCGATCCATGCGACCCGAAACGAGGAAAGTTTACAAACACAGGAGAATGTCGTGTTGGAGTCAAAGCACGTGACAAGGCGAGCGTGCACACCTGCGACTACGTTTGAACCTACGTCCGACTCTTTGGAGCCCTACGCCGAGACTGGAGGGTTTCAATCATACATCCCCGCTGCAGAACAGCCTGCAGAGTCGGATTCATCTAGGGTCACCAACGGAATTCGTGCCTCCATACATGCACCAAAACATTCAGATAGGGGAGCTTACCATGCGCTCGATGAAAGCACAGAGAAGTTGGACCTACAGCCAATCCACCCTACAATCGGTTCAAGCTCAGCCGGGAACGGCGAGCGACGTGGACTTGCCGCTTCGATTCACGCGCGTTTACCAAGCGAAGCTACCCAACGCTCACCCAAGTATTCTGCCGACGCGCCGAACTGGGCAGCCGCAGCGAAAGCTAAGGACTCCACGAAATCCGGAAGCAGCAACCCGACTCGCCGGGGTCAGGCGCCCGAACCAGCACTTGACGAAGACGCGCCAGAGCCGTCGACGATCACAAGGTGCGCCGTTCAAGATGAAGAGGAAGGGTCCATTGACAACTCCGATGGATCTTTGGGCCCCACAGACGATCATGAAGGCGCCGCGGGCTCCGGCGAGACCGAGGACGGACTCGAAGCGGGAACCGACTCGAATGAAGATGGCTCCACGACGCAGTCGCGGAGGACTCGGCGGCGGGGTAGGGCTCGGCGACCACGGCAAAAGGTGCCTTATCTCCCACCGCCGCGGATGCGTAACCTCACACAGCACCCCATCGTCGACATACTTACGGCTCAAGCGCAGGCGCTCAACGCTCAAGCGGCTCCGTCCACCAACCTGAACGGGCCGTACTACAGTCCCACTCTCCTCCCACCAATGCCCCAGCACAGCGCTTCAATCCCAGGTCCTATCATTCCACCACCCAGCGTCACCACGCATGGTCAACCTCACTATATCCAGGCGCACCACATGCATCCCCCGCCACCTGTTCCAAATGTTCCACCTTTTCCCTCTTCTGATGCCTACCATCCGACGTTATATTCTCATAGTTCTTTCCCCCAATATGTGTCTCCCCAAATGCCGTTTGCTTCGCCGTACGGACGATAGTACCTTTTCCTTCTTCCTCTCCACTTGTCTCTACTTTGAGAACCCTTACGATAGATTTTTCCTACCGACTCGGACAACTTTCGATAATAGTTTCTCGTCGTGACTTATCATGTGCATCCTGGCATACGTTCAAGTTCTCGAAGCTGATTCACTGTCCATTGTCCTGCCGAACTAGTCAACAGTTCTGTTTAGAAGAGGGTGCCGCAGGCAGTTGCGTGATCGTATACATAGACGCGTCCACCGTTGTCACCACTGGAATAAATTCATGAGGGTGAAGATCAAGTATAAGTAAGAGCCCTAGCAAATTTGGGATTTAAGAGTACACCCACACGACAAGCGGCTTTTCCCTGTTGCGAGGATCACCGACAGAGAAATGGCCAATGTCAGAATTCGGCTGCGCAAGCACATCGCCGTTCTGGATATCATCGGCTGATCTGCGGATATCCCAGAAACGAATGCAACCTTTTTCATAAACAAGGAAGAATAAGTACAGAGGGGAGTAAGTAATGAACACTTACCATCTGACCCACCAGTGATGATACCTAGTCCTTTTCCGCACCATCCGTCTACCCACACAGCATCTACAACTCCCCATTTGTCCCCAGCCATGCAACAATCATCACCCCAATGCAGGAACCTTCTCAGCGGTTTATTCTGCCTCATGAACCGAGAGTCATAAACATGCACTTCATCATCACTGCGTGCAATAGCAAGTAATAGACCATCAGGACTGAAGCTGACAGCTGTCACTTCCCCTTCCTGAGTTGTGGACCATTGGGCGGTGGCACAGAAAGGGTCCAATTGGACTTCCTGAGCAGCACACTGCCCATTCTTTCGGTGAACGTCATATATCCTAAGGAAATGGACACCATCATGGGCAGCTGTACAGAGAGCCAGTCTTGCACCTGCAAAACCATCTGTCAGCTCCAAGGGTTGACAACTGATGAGAAAAACAACCCTCTGGGTCCAGGGCCATGCCATCACCACTTTCTCTAGCACTGAACTTATATATACACCTCCCCTGATCAGGGTCAAGGGTGACATGAAACCCACTAAAATCATCCATGCTCTGTGATTCAGAAGATGCAAAAAGCATGTCCGCTGAGGCACCCTTGCCCCAGACAATTGCACCAACTGAATGCTGCACGCTTGGTGGTGCAACATGCAGTTCCACAGGGTCTCCAAGTAGGCCCTTCCACTGGCCCTGTGTTTGGTGCACATAAACAGAGCTGGACGGAGACATGAGATTTCTGCCTTAGCTTCAATCAGAGCGTACCCATTCATGCAGGTTACAGCTAATAGGGAGTCCTTTTCTCGATACACCACGTCATGTGGAGCCCTAGGATACTTGTCTAAAGCATAATAAGCTATCAACATCGGATGCCAAATACAACACTAACAATATCCATTGCTTAGCCTCTTGTGATCTTGCCACAGTTGGACAGTGCAATTATTACCAGCTGATGCCATCAGATGACTCCTAATGAGGAAATAATAAATATCAGTGCGACCATATGTATGTAAAATCCATACCGATTAGGATCAAAGCTGATGCCATTGACCGTATAGCATTTGCAGCAAGTTGGCTCAGACCGATTCGTAGATTCGTCAAAAACACAATGCCCATGCAAAATAATGCCTATATGACATTGATCATCACAACAACTGACAATCATTGACACTGCAGTTTGTACAACGTACTGCTTTTGCCTCCGCTACCTTGCCAAAATTGTAGAGTTCCCTCACGATTATAGAGGTCTTGCGGTTGTGCTGCCCATATAGAAACGATAAGCTAGATGCTTTTCAACTTGGATCAAGCATACCAGACTCCGGGATATCGGGTTGGCCTCCTGACGTTGCACTAGAGATGGCAATACATCCGGGCTTTTGGATGATTCTATTGATTGCTATTAAATTGTTGGATTATTAAGGTACGCAAACCTTGATTCAAAAGGGAATCACCTCCTCCTGCCATGTGAAAGAAAGACGAGACTGGTGCAAATTTGAGTGTGACGGATGGATTAACTGTGAGCCGATGTTGCCTTCTCATGTGACGCATGCCCCTCTCATGCTTCTGACGTACTTGCGCTTGTGCCTGGAGCAAGAGTAGATTGAGAAACTACACAGGGGATAGATAAGAACACTGCATTTACCGTAACCCAAATAAAATCTTTTCGTGTTGTCCATGCCCGTAGGGGTGTGATGTGGTCTGGCTCCACTGCTGAGCCATGAATCACCTTTGGTACGGTGTATGCCTACCATGCACAGCCCAAGACGGAAAGGAGATGTTGGTTAGCTCTATCTACTATAACTTGAACGTGACGCACAGCTCACGCTGCCTAGGTGTTGATTTGAAGCATCATGCTCCAAACCAGTTCTCGCTATTGGTGGCGGTGTGTACCATTCCGTTCTGGCTCGTTTTTGCTGCAGATATTCATCAATCCCATATATACAGATGTAAGAAGTCTGAGAGCGTACTGGTGGCCTATCCCCCGGGGACTCATCCGCCGAATCAACCTCGATGATATCACGTGGCCGAATGGCCAGTGACCCGGGATTAGCACCGGTTTCATCTTTCATTTCAACATCTGAACAGTGGGATTCCAAGGTCCCGACGGAGGGTTGTTCGCGGATCTGAGAGCGCGATGCGGCGGTGATACTGTCAAGGAGCACGATACTGCTGTCATTGGTAGATAGTGAGTTGTCTTCTTCCTGATCAGAGTCGTTGATGACGATGGTTTCCGGTGTGTTTGTGTGAGACATGATTCTGGTGGTGGTGTGGAGGACGGGAGATCACTGTTCAGTGTTGTTTTTGGTCGCGAGGCGGGACAAGAACAAGGGGCAGCTAAGCAAGGTGGCTGAAAGACACGAGGGCTCCATGCGGCTCGACATCATGATGTATCAAAGGTGAAAAGAAAAGATCGTCTCTGAACCCAGAAAGTAAACTCGTTGCACAATCAAGTTCCGGTCTCCCAGGCTGCAGGGTTAAATATGCTCAAGTGTAATGCTCAAAAATGAGTCGGCACATCACATGAAGAGAATTATAGAATCTATAATAGACTTTATTAACCGTTCGGTTCGTTATAATACAGACGAGTCATGTCAATTAAAGTCCTATGGACTCTTACGCCTTCCGAGCAAGTCTGCTAACTTGGTAGCAGCGACACCCTGTCCTATGCTTAGACTCTGCTTGACGGTACCCTCCCCAGCCTCTTGATCCAAACCCTTCCCGTGTAGACGTGTGGACTTGGAGCCCCTTATCGTACGACCACCCCCGAGCACGAGGGAAAACCGTTTTGCAAAACCCTCGCCCTTCGCGTTTGCTCGCGCAGTGACTGGTGTTGTTTGTATCCCCACAGTGGGCAAAGAAAAACGCTTCCGCCGACGAACCGTATCTTCAGTACGTGGTGCTGAAGACGTGATAGGGGAGGGGGCCACGGATATCAAGGACGGTACGCCCGCATCATTGTTGAAAAGCAAACCCGAAAGAGATGAAGGTGAAACATCGGCAGACCCATCCGTCCGTGGAGAAAAGTGGGAAGTACTCGGACTAGGCGTCACCTGCAGCTTCGCTTCCTGGAAATTCTCGAGGACACGGAAAAATGAACTTGGACGCGAAGTAGGCCCTACTTGGACCACCGGATGCATCGATTCGCCTTGCTCACCTCTATCCTCAGTTGATGGGTTGCGAGACTCGACACTATCGTCCACAACATCATCGATGCGCGTAAGGGCACGTTTTGGCATACTTTTGTCGAAAGCCATGAGCAGCGAAGGTGGGCGAGAAGATGCGAGAGCTGGTGTCGACTGCCATGCGGGAAAGTTCGATAAGGTTAAATTCGGCGTCGAGGATATGCTGAGCGAGGTGGAGGGTGTGATTACAGGGAACACTGCTTCGTAGCAGGCATCACAGGCGCGGGAAGGTTTTCCAGGCTCCTTGGCATCTGAATCAAGTATGTAGAAGGTCTGCGCAGAGCAATTTTAGTGGTATCCGTAGCGCTTCGCTGAGATCAACCTACGCTTCCAGAACAACTCGCACAAACGCAACGCCCGCACAATCTACAATGATGCCGTCTTCTTCGCCAGCCAAACACATTTCCGCAACGCATGCAACTTTCTGTTCTTCCGTCGGGAATCCAGACGGCAGGTACAAAATGTTCCACCCTACCACGTCTCGGCTGATTTGGGGCATCCTGAGGTAGGTGTGGTAGAGCCTGTAACGTCCGTCTAAGGTGATTTGTGGACGTAGACGACGAAAGTGTTGAGTTTGGATGAATCACGTTCAACGATGAAAGTAGAGCTGCTTTAGCGTTACGTATGGCCGTACTCCATGCATCACGTTCATCTTCGCTCGCTGGAAAACCCAGAAGTCAGAAATCAGCAGGAAGGTGGCTCGAAGCATGGATTACCAGCGTAAACCACAAATGAGCCTTCTGGGCTCCAGACCTCGAATCTGGACTCTTCTCCCACATCAGTGGGCGCGGTGACAACTATCTCCAAGTCTACAAGCTCTGCTTTGCCTTTGAACAACCATCTATCTTCACAGTTCCCGCTGCTCGCCTGACGTTTCTTCATCTTGGTCGGGCTGACGATATTCCAACTAGACAGGGCGCTCGTGTTAGGCAATGTAGTTGATGCAGGCTGCGAGG
>QFDW01000976.1:0-22331 GCA_003315895.1 Lactifluus rugatus | reverse complement strand
ACGGTACCTCCACAGGGGAAGGAACGGATGTGGCGATGGAGCGGAAGGGTTCGCAGGTGCGGTGCGCCGCCGGGATGTGCGCTAGGAGCGCGCGGCGGTGCACGATAAATGAGAATGGGCGTGTCATTGGAAAGCCGAAAACCCCCCTAGGCGGGTCCTCCAGGTATTCGATCACAACGTTGAAGAGGATGACCGCGTCCGCGGCCTTGTCGCGGAATGGGCGGTGAGAGGGGGGCCGGATGGCAAAAGGGTTGAACCCGGTAGGGTTAGGTTCGGCGCGACAACTGAAGCGGACGATCGAGGCGCGTTGAGTGAGTGGGGGAAGGCCGAGCTTGCAGAGAGGAATGAGGTGCGGAATGTCGTCACACTCATCAATTGCAATCTTGACCACTTCGAGCACATTTTCGATCAGGTTGGGAACGACAAACATGTCTTGCGAGAGGAAGCTGAAGTACCCATAGGCGCCCCATTCTGAGCACGGAAGCTGGATATACAATTTTAATGGCGGGAATGAGGTGTAATCTTAGAGACTCACACAGTGAACTTCTCCCTTTTTCCAACGCACTAGGAAGAACATATCCTCGTACTCGTTCCGTGACCATGGAAATGTAACCAGGAGTACGAGAAATTCGCCAACAACCTCGATCAAGACATGGCATTGACCAACAGGTAACCTTTTGCTCGCAATAAAAATGATGGGCTGCTCGGCAAGAGGATGGAGCTGGCCAGTAGTAAAACTGAGTAATCGGATTTCCAACGTCATATGTCTGTCAGCTAAGGATTCCGCGTCCATCTTCCCTCTACTTCTCTGAAAATTAATTTGTGGATGACAAGAAAAGCACAAGATACGCACACAGTCAAAGCCGCTATAAGATCGTGTTCGTGAACGGCCAGGCCAACGTCCAAAATCTGGACCCCAAGGTCGAGCTTTACCCAATTCAATCTCTGATCGTGCGGGTCCAAGAGAGATGGAAGAGGCATGTAGGAGTACCCAGCGGTTGGCCGACGGCTAGTGCCGTAAAGCCTTGTACCGAGCAAAAATGCCCCGCCTGTAAAGTCGTAGATGCTGGTCGAGTGGAATGGGACGGTGATCTGAACAGATTTGCGAAAATCGAGCATCGCCCAGGCTTCCTCCCGCTTCTCCAGAAGGTTCAAACGCTCAGGATAACATAACCCTGGACGTACGTCGTCGGTCACGCCAAAGCGCTCCATCTGGACGAGATATTGGAGGGAGGAGTTGCTACAGATTAGGTCGTACAGCGTGCGACACGTACACCTGCATGATAACACATCATGCGCGGAAAGATATGATAGAATATGGCCTATAATCTCTGATGGGATATCGAGCAATGAATTTAAAGCTGTCATCTCGGCGGTGGTCGCGGTCCGAGCCGGTATCAAATATCCCAGCGTTGCTGACGTCATCAAGTTAAAATTGAATGTCACGTGAGCGGGTCGTGCTGCAAGGTTTGGTAACATAGGTCTCTACGACGGTGTCACTGTCATTTCAGCTGCGGACAAAACGAAACCCATGATGGTGCGACGCAGCGACGCTCAAGAAAGTCAAGGCTCAACATTTATAGATTACTTACGACAGTATCGCAGAGCCTTTCCATTGCATCTACGGTACGGGCATTTGTCTGTGGACATGTACATCCGGATCGAGGACCATGAGATGTCCGAGTCCGCTGGCAGCTCGGCGCTTTAGGCCGCCTTAGGAGCTGGAATACTAGTAGGAGTCTGTACTGTTAATTCGGTTCAACGAATAAAAGATATATACCGTAAGTAAATCACAAGAGGAGAACACCTATCAGCGGATGATCGATGATCGAGTGACGCGTGTCATTGGCTCGGTGACGAAAGTATCCGGGATCGCACTACAAATTGGCTTTCAGCCTAGGGCAGGCCCAAAACTTCGTTCAGTTCAAGATAGTTTAGTTATCACCCCCAAACAAGACAGCCAAATCCCCTCTGATTTTTTACGAAAATGACAGGAACCACGAAGCCGTGGTCGAGAGGTACTGTACACAGGGTGCACACGAGTGTGCGAGACAAAGGAGTAGTGACGAATTATTGTCCTTGGGTGTGAAGTCCGTGAGAGAGAATGAATAGTGGGGAAGGTGTGGGGAATAAACAAATTAGGTGTGTCCTGTAGAATTGACGTATGCGTCGTATGATGGGCAAAGGCCGTTCCATGCATCTAGTCAACACGCCGTTCAGTTCTTGCACATACTCACAAAACAGTTGACACGTGCCAGAGGTGATGTCCTGCTTCGGTACGTCAGGAATATCCTCAGCGAAAACAACAGCAAGACCACTACCGCATGGAAAGCGATCAGCACAGGAAAACTTGATGAGACAGACTAAACGTACGCATTCAAGTGCCAGTCGATGTGACAGTGAAGGAACCACGGCCCAGGGTTGTCAGTGAAGAATCGAATGGTGACGAGGTCGGTGGAGCCTGTTCCAATGCTCACGACATCGCGAACGACGGGGTCGACAAAGTTATACGACGTGTTGCCAGCACTGCGAACGACATGGAAGGAATGCTAGTCGGCGAAGGATTAGCGAATAGGAACTAAACTACTTCACAAGTTGCTGCTTACACCATGTAGATGAATAGGATGCTAAGATTCACAGAGAGGTAAGCACGGTAGAGGACAACACGACGGGAACACTCCTGCTCACCGGTCCCGCTACAGCAAAAGCAGGAATGGTGAGCTCAACGCTCTTATCTGCTTCGAGGCCATAGATGCTGCCCGAAGGTAGGAGGTCCGCCGCCTTCTGTGCACCGCTCAAAATTTGGAGTAATACCGGGACCGAGGGAGGTTGGAAGGAGACGCCGTTCACTGTGAAGCCCTCGGCACCCTGGTTTTCTTGACGATTAAGTGTTCGTCGAGACATACGGAAGAGGAATCCACTTACGAGTCCGATTGCCAAATTAATGTTGATGTCAGCACCACCTGGTGTGGGAAGGCCGGGCTATATCGCATAATTCAACACCAAAAACAAGAACGCATGCCACAACAAGACTTACTACACCAGCAGGTGTAAGTGGCTAGTTGAAACAAACATCAGCGCAGGGCCACATAACATTCGACAGTTTACGCACGTGAAGATTGGTCTCTTTAAGGGGCGACGAGCTAGTTGGGACATTAGTCGTGGGGTCAACTGTAGGGTATGCGTCGGCCGCGCCATCGTAGTGAAGAACGGCCAAGTTGACGAGGTCAGTGTAAGTCCCACGTTGAGGCAACGAGCGAATCCCTATTACCGCTGGATTAGACTTATAGCTGTGACAGATTAACAAGCTTACAGTAGTTGTTGACGGCCTGGTTGGCATTGAGCTATAAAGCAGTGAGGCATCTTCAGTCAAGCAATAAGCTAATCCACGTACGACAAAGGAGTAGCGTTGGCCTTTGAAAGATTTATAAGTAGGTGGGAACATAGTTTGATAATGGCATACCAGCGAAGATCTGAATTGAATCAACCACCAGAGGTTGGACACTGCTGCCGTCGACTTCGATGATAGTCATCTCATGGTCATCGATGGAAAATGTGAAGTTGGGATCGCAAGAGATAGACACTAAACGGAACCGGTAACTATTTTAACGTCAAGTCACAGTTTATACTCAAGTTGGCATCCAATGAAAGTGAAGATGGCTGACCGCTTGCCCGCAGTGACGTTGACCACGGCGAGGTCGACATCCGCAGGGCCGCCCGCATAGCGACCTTTTCCGTTTATCAGAGTGGAGCTGACCTTTCTGAAAGAGTCTCAATAATGAGATCATGTAGACGAGAATAGATACTCACGGGATGGAGGGTGCGTCCGTGGAAAGATAGTGGTACCTAGGTTGGGTACCTTCAATAAACATAAATCACAGGTGAACCTCTATCGAACGGCATACCAGTCTGCAAGGGTGATGACGGTGGACTCTACGGAGCAGGTATCAGCATAGTGCGTGTTACCTCCTGATGTCCACCTTACCATCATCGACGTCATATAGATGGGCTAAGGGATCTTGCGGGTCATAGATAACCAAGGCACCACGAAGGCCATCACAGTACTGGTTCCGGAAATGGCTGTGGTACCAGTATGTCCCCTGTAAGTTACGACAGATCAGCCGAATGAAACTGTATGATCCTAGCAATGTATTACCGCCTGGTTTAGCGCCTTGAAATCATACCGGAAGCTGTTTTTTGGAACTATCGGGCACTGAGTAACGAATGCAGGACCATCAACGTAGTTTGTGCTCTGTTGGAGAAGGCCATGCCAATGCTATAAAAAATTATAAATTATTGGCCCGTGTGTGTAGGAGAAAGAAAGGACTACAATGGAGGTTGCCATATCCATGGACGTGTCGGTTAACGAGTCGATAACGTTAATGGAGAACTGTGCATCCTGAAAAGCCCGGTGTTTAGACTGCACTGTGACCGCGCGACAAGATTACTCGTACCTTTGTCCCCTGGATCAGTGGGCCTGGGAAGGTTCCCCCGGCTAGCACGGTGCTATGATTGTCGGTAAACATGTCAGCCGCAACAAGAGGAACTGTGAACGAACGAGCGGTCATAACCATCAGGAGCGATATTGGCGTTAATGATCTCGAGGTCTGCACTGGGTCCAATGGCGGCAGAGACGCCCCAGGAGGTAGAAGCAAGCAAGAAAAGGAGAGACAGAAGCTTATTCATAGTAATGAGCGGAAGTGGTCAAAAGAGACGAAACGATAAGAAAGAGAGATAATGGCTTGAAAATACGCAGTGTTGGGCATTTTATATGTGTGACTGGCGGCTGACGGTGGGCACCCGTGACTATTTGCGTGGCAATGTGATGAAACTCGCCACCAGCTGCTGGGCTGTCGTTCAAGATAAAGTTCCATAACCGAGAAAAGGGTCCTAAGACGAAGAACCCCGAGTGCCGAAATCCTGTACACCTGCAAGGCGAGGCAGGTTGCGACAAGGTGGCTTGTTTGACAGTGAGAAAGATGCACGCTATGAAATTGTGATAAAAGTGAGAACTGAGAAGGTCCTCGAATATTCGCGGGTGCCTTGCTTCTACTAGTATGAAGTCCGCGGCTCTAGCATGGCCTGGTACGACGGAGCGCTACCGTGACAAGTAGTTCAGTCGGTGGTAACAAAGTTGCTGTTCGTACCAAAAGTACACATGCATTACCAGCAACAAAGATGGCCAAAGTAATTTATATTGATGCCTCAGACATCAGCGCATCAGCGCTCAGTCCCAACTTGAAGAAAAATCCCGAGTCGAGCTTGTTTGTACGATACCGGAAGCGAACCCCGGCCGGAGCGTGTCATGTGATCAAGTCAAATTGATCATTATGTAATATGTGACGACCAAAGGGAACTTAGTCAACGATTCCCTTAAAGGGAATGGAGCCCAAATCCCAGATGCGCTCGAGATGTCTTCGAAAGTCGTCTCGTCACTTGGTCTTGGTGATGGCAGTGTCTTCTTGGGTGGCCATGAGGACTTTTTCAAATCATCTCCTGTAGTTTGATGGTCAAACCGTTGCTTGTGGATTCATTCCACCACTGGATAACTGGATACACGCTTGTCCTTCCGGCTTTCCGTGGCATCTTTCCATTCATGGATATTCATTAATATTCATTATCCACGCTGCTTCGTCGCGGCTGTAAACAGCAGCATCCTTGGAATCTGCGAAACGTTCACTCTGACCTCCTTCAATTGGCCCAGGCGACTCCCTGCTTCTCTATCATGCCAGGTGAGGGAATTTCAGTCGCGCGTCGCTTGCTGAGATTGCCCAACCCTGCTTACGTATGATAGCTTTTCGATTGGATCTGTGATCCGACAAATTTCCGGCTAATACTGTAGGCCGTCTGAACACAAACAGACTACAGTCTACTCCCTCTTACTAACCCGTACCCCCTTGGGAGTCATCCCAGGCTATGGGTTTTGAGAGAGGTTGTATAGACAGTGGAATGGACTTGAGATTTCAAAAATCATATGGGTTATGAGTTATAGATTCGGGGCGCAAAAAGTGCTTCGCGATTAGCCTTTCTCGCCGATCATCCGCATGATACAATCCGCGCAACTTGACAGTCGCGGTGCTTTGGGCGCAGAGTTCCCGACAATTGGCTTAGCGTGTTTATCCACTTTATAGTTTGACTCTTCAAAGATCAAACGTCGTAGTCTGTATATCGACGATCTTGGCTCACCCTGGGATCTTCTGGTTCGTAACTTCGGAATGAATCAAGCACAGGAGCCTACGCCAGCTCACACAGAATTTTGAATTCGTAATCCGGTGGTGCTCGCAATTGTTGTACCCGCACCGCGGTGACCGCTCGGAGTGACCACATCGTACGTCACGTTTGTCTGGCTTCGTTCGGACGTTGGGCAAATGGGTGAAACTAACGCCCAAAGCGATCCCGTAATTTATTTTCGTTAAGATGTTACTGCACACACCATGCAGTAGATGGATGCGTGTTGACCACTAGTTGAGTACTGGATACATGCAAGACGACCATTGAGATAAATGCAATGATAGAAAGTCATCTGAGTGCAGACCACGCAGAAATATGGCAGCTAGGCAGAAGAGAAGACTGGACAAAAGGGTGCACGTTCGGTTGAAGACGCGCTGACCGGGGGTATATCGTCTGTGTCGGATAAAGAGACATCATACCCAGATTGTTTGAATATTCTCCTAACGAATGGTCAATCCTGTCTGCAGAGGATTATGAAGGCAATATACCTGATATCGGTGAGCAAGTTGGGCCACCTCTTCTCTCGTCTCTTCAGCGATGGATCGACTCACTAAAGAAGGTCAGGTAAGTCACCGATAGATATGCTGCGAACGACTCACGAATGCCGATATTAGGCGCTGACGAAGGGAAGATTAGCATGTAATCGGGGTGCGATGGCACTGAGTCGCATACCATACTCCAAGATGACATCTGGGGAACCCGTCGAGTGTGATAAGATATCCTCGACGGGCTTCTGAGAGGCTATGATCGATGGGCAGTGTTATAAGTGCATCGGAGAAGAGTTTAAGAAAAAATGCGTACTAAGATAGAACCAAGCGGATTCTGCGAACACAGGTGTCAACATCCCTGAGCAAAGGAAGTGAGGCACTTACTGAACGTAACCTGTTTTGGAAGGCTGGACATTAGACAAGTTGGAGCGGCGAAACACTGCACTCACATCGTGATCGTCCTCAACTGAAAGTATCTGTATCTTCAAAGTTGACGTCAGCCAAAGGCGAAAGAGTGATATCAGGAACTGGACAAAAAAAATTTACCTCGATCGATGCTGTGTTCCCATCAATTGCTCGGTCATTCAGGGCCTCACGAACAGCTGCATTCTTCTCTTTCCGCAGGGCAGAAAAGGCAGACTGGACCGCCAAAATGTCGTTTTCCTGCTCGAAATGAGTGGACGACAACCAAAGTGAGACACAACTCTTACATCAAAAAAGAACCGCCGGACCGACCGGCGAAGCGCGGCGAGGATGTCCTGTTTTCCGGTCCGAACACATCGTAGTCAGCACGGGTCAGCGATGCTCGGGAAGTATTTTGCGAAAAACAGGGTCAAGCAGCAGCGACACCCACGTCTTCAACCGTGCTCCTGGCATGCGAGCTCCGAACGATGGCGAGATTCTCATTCGGCATCTGCACATGATACAAATGACGTTAATTTCATATGTGTTGGCATTTCATTGGGGATGTTCCCACGAACCTTCATGTCTAGGTCTGAAGCCCTATCTCTGTTGTGGGGTGAATGAACAATTGTAGGGCAACAGAATCAAAGACAACGCACGTATACTCTAAGAACCTGGTGGTCGAAGCCGGTTATCACCGGTTCAAGTTTTAGGACAACTGAACGTGATAGGCACCGTACCATGTTTTTCTATCCTCGGGATAAATCTGGTTTGCTTGGACTTGTGCCAAGAGAATGCGCTTTACAGCATCGTCCTAGAGTGAGTGAAGTGTTTCAACGTTCGCCATATGAAAAAAAAATGTTGAGAGGCGCGCGTACCGCCGAATCGAATGCAAGCCGTCCAAAAGTCGGCTGCGGAGTTAGCAGTTTTAGACACTACATTGACTATCATAGTTGGTCAGGTTTTACCTGAATTATTTGGAGAATTTGCCCATTCACGGTGAAGGTAGCTTGAGGGATCGAGTAGACAAAGTCGTTCATGGCCAACAAATTATTGTAAACGCCGTTACCGATGCACTTGAGTTGCGATCGTGAAAGTCACAAAGAGGAAATGAAAGAGGGGTTGCCAAATAGTTGATCGTTAATTCTTTTAACCAAACAGCACAATCCAACTGCCTGCCCCCATTATCGTCTCCAAGTAGAGCCGCTCATGCCGTTACTCAACCGCCTGCACCCGGCCTGGCTGTCAAGTTGCCGTATCCTTGGCGAGCAAATTTTGCCGTGTGCTGTTTGGGCCTCAAGGCCTCGAGGGGTAAGCATCGAGTATGGTAGAGGGGCCCTGAAGTTGCCATTTTCACGTTCAACGTTCAGCCTTGGGACGTTCAACTGCAGCTAGATTGCCTATTTTATCACAAGCTTTTGGTTGACTATCGTAAGGACTCTACCGTCGAATTACCTCCATCCCTTAGCGAGGAGCTGTTCAACTTTGCTACGACTCGAACATCACGGAGGGCGTATAAGCACCTGCACGTAGATAGGTAAGCGTGATTGACGAGCAGTAGGACACGTGCCAAATGACTTTGATAACCACCACATCAGATGATTCTTCCTATCTCTCACGTCGAAAATTCCTTTGGAACCCAGGACAATCAGCCCCATAAAACCAAATGGAAGTCCTAGCTAGACTGGTGCCCCCTCTCACTCGAGGCAGTATAAGTTTATGGGTGCTCTACTCTACTAGTACGCGAGCATTCGGACCGTTTCGTGCGCGCATGCATACAATGCATTCATGTAAATGAATGTACTGTATACGTGTAAACGTAACGTTTTTATAGGGGTTCCCTGACATGCCGTCATCCGCGGACATTTGATAGCCGGGCTAATAGCCTCACGTTGATGGTCTCTTTTAAGCACCATCCCAGTGGACCAAACAGAGGCCCCACAAGAGCTCGCTACATACTACAATGTAGATTATAGCACCTTGACAAGGGCAAGGCCTACATAGCTATGTTGGAACTTTACGGAAACCGACTAAATGCCAAGAACTTGTCCGTGACGGATTTGAGTATATTATTACCAAGTCCATGACGCCATACTGCACTGCATGTTTATCTTGCACATGCAATCGTCGTACGGTATTTGTCCGCACTACATGCGCACCCGTTTGAATTTGCGGACACGAATGGAGGGTGGGTGAAACCTAACCTTAAGCTCATAAGCTAATAGAATGGAAAAATGGAAAAACTGAGATTGAAGGAGGGTGAGAGGTCGCTAAATCACTAGTCACTAGACTATTGGTACACGAAGGCTACAAATCACTACGTCTCAAATGAATTATTACAAGGGAGTGACGAATCATATATTGGTATAAGGTCCGATAGAACGATGACGAGAAAAAAAAAAAGGGGGGGGATGCATATAGTATGTACTTCAAGCTGTAGCAGCTGCTACCTCGGAAAAACTGAACCGCACTGCACAATTACCACTAATGACACCTTTCTTACTTCTTTCTCAAATCCGCGCCGATACCAGCCGCCAACCCAGCAAAGGCGGGAACCGCAACGCCCATCGCCTCGGTCGGGACAAAGATGGCCTTGTCGCCGAACGCAGCGACGCGCGCGATCTCCTGGCGCCTGCGGCTCATCTCCTGCGCGAACGCGTCTTCGACGTCCGCGTCCGCGCCCGCCTTGATGCGGATCGCTTCCGCCTCGGCCGAGGCAGCGAGACGCGTCGCATGTGCGTGCGCCTCAGCTTCGATGCGCGTGCGCTCGGCGATGGCTTTGGCAGCTGCGATGATGGAGTAGGCTTCTGCGTCGGCTTCCGCCTAGAGGTGCGCCGGTAACGTTAGTAAGATGTGCGGTGGTTTTGTTCCGCGGACGCGGAGCAAGGCGGGTTACGTACGTTGCGAGTTTGGGCCTTGATGCGAGCCACGGAGAGGACACCTTCCTCCTGCTTGACCTTGTTGCTGTTTTCCCGATCGACATTCTGGGGAGTTTCTCAGGTTAGGGTATCTCTCAACCTTATTTGAGCGGAGAAGACGTACAGCGGCCTCAACCTGGGCTTGCAGAGCGCGCTTGGTGAGTTTGTCCATTGTGCCAGCGATCTCGCCTGAGACAATAGTCAGTACTAGGGCATGGGAGGATATCTGGGTGACCCACCTTTGAACTGCCTATCGATGACGGCAAGGTCCTTGAGAGTAATACCATATTCAAGCGCAGCGGCGTGTAAGTCGTCCATGGCGTGGGTCCTCAAAGCGTCAAGGAACTGAGAAGAGGACTCCGCATCCTCAATGGTTTCGCCGACCAGAGAGCGCTGCTTGATCATCGAACTGTAGTCAACTATAATAGGCGTCAGGTTTCTAGTCTAGTCTGACAAAGGGAACCCCGTACGGTGAGCAACAATCTGTGTCAAGATAGATTGGGTCTTGTCCCGAAGCGCATCATAGGGTGTCTGATACCCGTGCGTCGCGAGTTTGAGAGGCTCATCGAGTTGCCACTTGAGGTACAACTTCAAGCTCACTGGAACCTGGTCACGGGTGAATCTATGGAGTTCATAATCATTAGTGGGGGTAGAGAAGGATCGAGACAGCCAACGTACATATCCTTCGTTGGCATCTCAAATTGATTTTCGCCAAGCGTGTAGAGGCCACGCAATGTGACGTTTGGGTTAGTGATACAGTGCTGTCCAGCCGGGAGCAGCTCGAGGTCGTTGCCAGATTGCAAAATCGCACAATTGTTCGCCGGAATGTCCAAACTAAATGCATTATTCACCATCCCTCGTCAGTACGACTGTTCAGGAGGAAGGGCCAGGGGATGGGGAACCGAGTTGGAGAGGAACGAGAGACAAGGACTTACAATAACGCTGCGACGTAGTCCCTTGTTGACGAGGGGGCAGTGGTGGACGACATCCGGACTTCAAAGCTACGGCCGAGGATTGCACCCGTGACGTGGTCCTTGATTATATTGGGGAGGTGCGTCTGGTCGACTATTGCTAGAACATCGTAGCTGCCTGAGATGCCATACGCGACAAAGCCGGAGTTCTTGAGCACGAAGATTTGGTTTTGCGGGTCCGAAATGACCGCAGCTTGGTTCTGCGATACCTGCACCAAGGTCAACCCTTGGAAATTGATCACGGAGTCCGACACTGTGGATAAAGAGCAAAAAGCACTTCAGTCGAGTCCCCGAATTGAAGGACAGTTCTGCAATGGCATCACTTACATCCGCGCATGCCCTGGTACGAGCGCGCCCACCAGTTGCGGAACGGGAAACCCGGATACCGTCCCGGTTTCGTGAGAAGTTTTGGCAGCCCACCATGATTGATGAGCCCAATATGCCCGGGTGCTATTTCCTTGCCTATCCAGTCTGTTGGGACCTGCGCAGCCAGCGCCACCTTCGTCAGTCACCTGTCACTCTTCTCACATAATAGCGCGCAAAACCACGCCCATATACAAGGAGTGTTTATCACACCTTATCAGAAAGAATTTTGTTATGTCCCATCTGCAAAAAGGGAAGAGAGCTACGCGTCAGTTGCGAATATCCGCCAGTATCATCACAAGGGAAGTGTGAGACACGAGTCCATTCGAGTCGTCGCTCGTACCTTGACCAGATGCTCGTTGAGCTCTTGCAGGGCACCAATGGCGCCTTTCCTCCCTATATGCACAACATACGGACGCTCCTCCGAGAAGTAGTTCGGCGTCTTGGCGAACATGCTCTGCATCTTGACTGGTGGGGACAACTCGAACTCGATCCCCTTCCCGCGGCCACTCCCGCTAGCAGGGTGCGCGCCGTGCGCGTAACCCGTGCTTGCGGTCGCGCCTTCAATAACGGTTGCGCCATCGCCAAAATCTGAGGGAGTGGGCATGATTTGGTTCAGTGAGAGGGTGGACGTGAGAGAAAGAGATAGGGGTGTAATATGTGGGAGTATTGATGTTGAGTCGTATGTCTACGTTTTATGCAACCCCAAGTAGGTATTGTGGTGCAGTGCAGCCGAATCTTCTCAACAATATAACGTTCAATTTACACTGCCCAACTGCCCCAACCGCGCTGACTCGGACCTAAGTTGGCCCAGATCGACGACTCGGCAATGACGCGGCAGTGCGTGGGCGCGTGTGCGTGGTTTCCGCCTGAGCCAATCAAATGCATTGTCTCGTGGCTCCTTTTCAAAGACAGGAGTGGTTTTGCCTTCCAAATTCTGACTTGACCGAGCAAGCCACATGCACACGCTCCGACCCATACGATTCATTCCAAAGCGTCCATTAATACAGTCCCTCAATAAGAATCCCACGCATTGAGTTGCCAAACGGACACGCTGCGACTTCCGAGTCCTAGATGCCTACATAGCCTCTCCCCTTTTCCCACTCCGTCACCTCACATATCAGCCACACTCGTCCGTCTTGTGACCCTCAACGTGTTCATGTGGGTTGCCACCACAATACCTACACTGCCAAAGGAACCAAACCCTAAACCATAGCCCAAACGTTGTTCCGGTTCGCAGCTGCGAGACGTAACCACCTACGCCACACCGCTCCCGAATTCGCTAGCCACTTTCTTCGGCACACGAGGAGGTGCTACGCCCATCAGATTTGACCAAGGCCTGCCACCACAGGGAGAAACCCTTTGACCCAGGATAATTGAATGGCCTCAGATACCCTTAATTGATCAAAATACACTGCTCCATACTCACATCTCTGGTTACCATTTACAAATCCACAGTGGTGACCGCGTCTTGGCCAGTGCTTATTGCAGAATACAGATTGTTCATACAAAAAGGACGGTTTACGTCCGACGTGCTAAGGCTATGCCCAGACGTACATAATGAGAGAGTAATTGGGGCAGAAGGGACGCTGCAGCTCCGTGAGTGTGAGTCATCACAGCCACTAATAGAGTGGGAAGTTAACTTGGCCGAAACTGGAAAGCCAATAACGAGGCACAGTTAGCGCTAGCGCTAGCGACGAGTAACTTACTTGACCTCGCAGATCTTCAGAGGCCCTTTTTCCTGTCAGACTTGTGGCTCAATATAATACCCATCGTTCAATTGCGCACTGACATAATACTCTTTTGGGACAACAATGAACTGGTATTGTTACAGTGCCTGTTCCAGGGGTAACATTCTTGTATAGCCCCACCGCACGTCGTATTTTGACTACTACACATAGTGTTCTATGTGCATTGCACAGGTATACGCGCCCGCGAACAGATGCCAAGGAACGTGGAAGCTTCCAAAGTATCACTAGCCGACACATTGCGCCCCGCCACAGGGCATACTACGTATACTACTTGCTTGTCATTCCGGCATTGTTGAACAACATGACATCTATTCCAAGAAACAAGGGGAGGGGCTCGGCAACGCACAATCGTAAGATTCGAACGGTTGGAGGCTGCTCGTGGTATTCTTTGATTACTTGATCAAGTGTGAAGACAAGGCGATATAACCACCGCTTGTGTTTTTCGTTGGTCCAGTCACAATCCATCAGCATCGTCATGATCCACAGTAATGGTTCTACCTGCACTGCACTACTGTCACATCCCCGTGCCTGTGCATGGCGAGGCCGTAAACACAGATGAAATTTTCCGCACGCTGCCTATAAAATTCCCGGAAGTAAGTTAATTCATGCACCGCATAATAGGGTCACCGCTGATGCCAAGAGGCTGGTTCCCTTCAGCGACTATTCGGAGGAAAATGTCTTTGGGCGTTTTAATTGCGTTGTGTTCATCCGATGGACTCGGACGCCCATTCTCTTCGCTAATTCTGGTTTGGGGCGTCACATCAAAGTGCTGGGTGAGCCATCCGTTGACGAGCGTCTGCCAGTGCAGATCCGCCTCCGAGGCATGGAGGTATGTCAGCCAATACATAAGCTCGCGAGCAGCGTTGAATACTTTCACCCCGTAAAGGGCTTCGCGACCCTGACCTCGAAACGAGCGAAGACATTGGACAACAATGCGATCAGAACTCTGTTGGGGTCGATGGGCCGATTGTACATGTAGAGCGCAGTCCCAACATTGCTCTCTCGCAGAAAATTCATGAATTCTGAAGTCCGCGCAAACGTTGGAGGGTGTCAAGGCGTTGAGGCCCTTGTATTCACTCAAAGTGAGCTTTATGACGTCAACATCTGTTGTAGGAGATGTCGAGCCCGAGCATTCGAAGGCATTAAAAGAAGTCAAGTTAACGCAGAGCAGCAGGGAGGACAGATGATGAATCGACATATTCGCACGCACCTAGTGAAGGTCGGTGGGGTCGCACCGGTGGCAACCGAATAACGACGTGAACTCGCTTGGGAGGTAATAGTCCTGGAAACGATTCCACCAAGGTGGAGGCATTATCTAGCAACATAGCTGCGCGGCCGTCTTCTATGCTTAAGTGTAACTCGTTCACGTAGTGGGAAAGGCGATCAGGAGGGTAGCTACTAGGGAAGAAGGAATGAGGCTTCAAGTTCCAGGTGAGCAAGTCACGGTGATCGAGAGGGATGTCGTTGCCAAAATGTCATAATAACTTGAAGTCATCATGATGTTCATCGCCTATCTCTCATGCACACCGGAGCGGGCTTTCGGTCACCTCGGCTGCCGACATGATTTCCATCAGCTGTGACGGTGTGTCATCAAAAGCTATGTCACCTGAGTAGAGGTAGCGTGTCGTTGCATACTAGTGCGGGGTCATATGAGAATCAACGTCCAAGCAGGTTGTCATGGCCACTTATTAGGTGAAGTCAGGACGATCGGACTCACGGCTTCAAGTTCCCTCAACTCTATGACAGCGAACGAGGAATAGATCCGAGCCAACAATAGAGTCAAGGCAAAGCATTCGAAGAGAGCTTCCACGTTGACATCACGGATTCAAGTTGCTCTCTAAGCCTTGCTCTAGGCTACCGACCACGCAAAAACGACAGGTGAATGTCATGACTGGGTTTTCATACAACCAGTCACGATGGAATTGATCTCCAGAGCCGGGCGTCACCGTGACGGTGTTGTCACAACTGAAGAACCGGAAATTGAAGCCTGGGCCTGAGGATCAACTTACCAACCGCGTACCAGGCGTCACAGCCCCTTGCACAGGCCTTCCGCGCAACCAATTCAGTAGCAAGTGCTAGAAACTATCTCAGCTGACAGTTTGGTTTTGGGTGGCCTTGCTTTCGTCTTTGTTTTCTTGGTTCTGTTCGGTAATCATACTCGCCTCATGTCTCTCCTTGCCTTCCGATCCCACGCTCGGACTCGGAGCGCTTCGCGCCCAGTCCAGACTTTAAATAAATTTTCATGTATTCTCTCATTAATAGAGAACGCGAGCATACTATGAAACATCCTGAAGGTGCATTCGTATATTCTTTGTGTTTACTCCTTACTTCTCCGCCTCGCGTCCTGGTCTCGGTCTCGTGCTCGTGTACTTACTATTTTTGGAGAGCGTTGAGTTCCCTCTGGTCTGGCCATCTCACTCCCGATGTTTGCTACATCTTGGCCTGTAGTGTTTGCGCACACGTAGTTCGTACGATTAACTCGACGCCCGTACTGTACGCTCGACTATTTCGTCTCGACTGTGCGCTGTACGTATTTTAAGTCCTGGAACGAGGGCGACGTAATATCGCCTCAGTTTCCTTCCTTCTAAAGCTTTTACGTGATGCCTTTACCTTTAAGTGATTCGACGGCTCTATCAGTCTCGATCTCACGCTACTGTGGCTGTGTATATCGCTGTACATTAGAACTTCAAGTTCATCCCCCTTTCACCTTTCCTCTCGGCTCTCAACTCTCCCTCGAACTCACTCACCCACCACCAGGCCCGCACAACATCATCATGATGGTGGGACTGCGGTGTGGCTCATTTAAAGAAATACCTACAGAGAATGGAGGCTTGAAACGAAGAGTGCTCCACGGCAGCATATAGTATGTATCCGCTCTGCCCTCACGTTTCCGTTATTGCCTGTAGTCCTAATTGGTAGTCGGTGCGGGAAAGCATCCTCTGGTATGTGCATGTGGTTTCTTTGTTCGCTCTACTCAGATGGATTCATACCATTAAATAGCTCAGCAATAATCGAAGACATTCCAGACGCCATGCAGGCGTTGTCATCCATATTCCATTTTCTATTTTAGGGATTCTATCACACCTTTTTGAATTCCACAAGAAGGCCGAGCACTGGCATTACTCCTGCAGGGCAAATGATGATGAACTCAAGCAAATCCGTGGTGGACACGGCCATTCCCACCGGCACAGTATGTGCCCAATTTACATTATTCGAGATGCGCTGGACGAGTGTCCTGCCCCTCTTCTGGAAGCTTTCGTCGTCACGCAAAAAGGCTCTGAACTGGTGGAAGGGTTTGTTGCGTTACACAACCAAATCCTCCGAGTTTGCATCACCACTGGCACCGCCTCCCAGTGACTCGACGGGACATCCAAAGCGTTCTCTCCCCTTCGACGTCTTCTCCCACAGCCTATCAAAAGGAAGTGGCGGGTCAAACAGGATATCATTCACCGTGTCAACTCGTCTAACGAGTCCGATTCAGAAACACGAGGATGGAACGAAGAGAAGAAATTGGTGGTTGGTAGGTTCTCATGAAACGCTCGTGGAATGCACGTTATTGTTGTCGCGCCCTGCGATACATACTCATATTATTGGATAGGTTTCTATGGGTTCCCTTCCAACTAGAACCGTTGCGTCACTGTCTTTCAGCAGCTCTCAGCCACTCTCCGACAAGTCCTTGATGAGTTACTGAAAACACGTGATGAAACATTCGCGCGGGTGTTAGAGAATATCGATCAAACAAACCTACGCATCATCTTGGGTGGTGCCCGATACCTCTTCTCGTCTGTTTCGGTTTGATAAGCTCGCAGAACTGATTTCGACCAGGAATTACCCCTAGGTTCGACCCCGCCGCCCGAAAGCCATCTCATCGATATTCTCCGGTTTGCTTTCGATCGTTGACGTCAGCGGATCCCGAGTTGTCCAATTTGTCCATCTTTCCGTTGAGGAAATTTGTCCTCCGCTCCCCTTTCCCGGTTACAAAGGGACCACCACGATTTTCCTCTCGTGAAGATCGCTGCTAAAAACTGAGTTAATCATATCTAATTCGAGAATGTGGGAATGTGGTTCAATTTGTCTGCATCCTACCTTCCATGGGAGGAATTGGCTCATCACTCTGCACTGTCAATCTTGGAATGGTCGCCATGAAGTATCTGGGAATGGCCACCTGGAGACTGAAATGATGTAGCCATAACAACGTGCGAATGTACGTGAAACGGATAACGAAGACTCGAGCGCGCCGCATTCAGCTTCGCGGCAGGGGGACATCCAAAGATTGCTGGATTGCTGCTTGACTGCGTTGCCGGTTTGCATATACAGAGCTGCATAGACTATCCACCCCTTTGCACCGGGTATCGAAATTTGGACATCTCAAGATCGCATAACTGCTGATCGAGCACGGGCGGATATTAATTCATACTCGGCATTACACGGGCACAAGCCCGGGCCGTTACATCTAGCATCACTTCAAGTCATTGCAACGACGGGAAGTGCTAGTGGTTTCTCAATAGCGTCGCCGACACGAATACAATGTGTTCCTCTGGTAACACCTCCGGAATGCATCAGGATTCGGACGTCTCCCGTTGCACACCTGGAACCGAGCGTACCAGTGGGTCGATACTCATAGTCATTTTGGCCTCGCCTTTACATTCAACATCGTACAGAGGAAATCTCAAGATGGCACGACTGCTACTTGAGTATGTGCAAACGTGGACACCTAGGACTATTTCTACATAACTATGCTGAACTGCACAGCGGGAGTGAAACCCGCGGTCGTGCGACTCGCTTGCCAGTGAGCATGGTCACCGTGAACAGACGCCAAGGCTCCCGGGCCGGACGCCACCACTAAATGGAAATTCTGAAATTTCAGGCCTTCAGGATCTGCTAATGCACGATGCTACCCAAGGCGACCCAGACAATACATGGGAAGACTTGGTTGAGGGTATATACTGGATGCCACTTGAATTTGACACCCCAAGCAGCTGGGGGATAGTATATAGAAAGGAGTTTCGTTCGATGTCGCCTGGGGTGAGCAATGATTAATGACTGGTGTTGTCATTTGTTTTGCTCAACTGAATATACTCATCGCACTCCATGAGCGTATTCAGAGTCGAACTTCTGGTGTAGCACCATGTCGTGATCCCAAATCTGCTCTCTATGCGGCAGCCGAGCCATCTCCATTTTCACCGCGGAGGGAGCTCAGAGACAGGATGATAGACGCCTTCGTCGATCGTGGTCACGCCATAGTACGCACTGCCCTGAAGCCTCCTTGAGGCATCCTCGTTCAACTTGTAATCTTCACTGACAACCACCTCCCTGTCGTTACTGACCTCCCCGACATCGTCATGATGCCTGGTTGCTGGTCGACCATTAGTCGTCTTCCTATCGTTAGAAGGCTTCGCGGACGTGCGCCAAGTCAGCAATCCCAAGGCCTCCTGTCCCCGCCAACTCAAGAGTCTCAAAGCACCCCTTCCATAATCCATACAAACTACGATCCAATAGAGCTCGTGACACATCGTGAGTCCCAAAAGCGCCTTATCCTTACTTGATTCACTTTGCAAGTCAATAGAGCTCGCTAGCAACCGAACACCCTCACCTATCCGCGCACTCAATGATGACATTCTTCTCGACATATTTGATGTCTGTCGACTGGCTTTCCTGGACGAATACAGGGACGATCGTGGTAATCTCGTGATTCATTGGAAAAACCAACGTTGGTGGTACACACTGGCCAAAGTCAGTCGTCATTGGCGGCATCTCATACTCCAGTCCCCCAATGTGCTGGATCTTCATCTTTCCTGCACCTACGGCGTGCCTATGGCAAATATGCTGGCAAATTCACCGCCCCTCCCACTCATCATTGATTACCAAGAGACATATCGTGATATGACAGATGAAGATGACGAAAGTGCACTGCTTGCGCTCCGCCAAAGTGATCGTGTGCATCGCGTTGCCCTTGATTTACCGGCCTCAAGGTTGCGAAAGCTCGTGACAGCCATGGATGGGTCATTCCCTGCTCTGGACCGCTTATATGTCTCGTCTCAGACCAAAGATGACGAGAACGTGTTCCTTCCCAGAACATTTCAAGCGCAACATCTACGCCTCCTCAAGTTATGGGGTGCTAGCCTCCCAATAGGATCTCCAAGCCCATTATTTACGGCTGCCACAAGTCTCGTTATCCTCGCGCTTGGAGATATCCCGCCCTCCGCCTACTTCCCCCCAAGCTATTTACTCCTCATCCTTTCACACGCACTCCAGCTGGAGGAGCTGATGATCGGGTTTCGCACCCCCACCCCAAACCGTGATGTCACTAGACAACTGCTAGATAAACCATTTAGCAGAGACGTCACTCTTCCTAACCTTCGTGTGTTTTCATTCCGAGGTGTCACTGCTTACCTAGACGGCCTTCTTTGCCGGATCAGGGCCCCTCTTCTCAGCAAGTTCGAGGTTTTTTTGTTTAAGCAGCTCACTTTCACCCTCCCTCACCTCGTCCAATTTCTGCGTTCATCAGATAATCTCGGATTCAGCGCTGTCCGTGTCGCCTTCGATAGAGATTGCATTGACTTGACGGCGGTCCAAGGCGGAAATGGAGGGGCCCTTCCCTTCCACATGCGGATCACGTGCAGATACCTTGATTGGCAGATAGCGTCCGCAGCGCAGATTCTTCGTGAACTTTCGCCAGTATTCTGCATTGTGGAGGAACTCACACTTAGTTATGTGGAGCAATTCACGCTCGGTCATACAAGTCACAGCGAGGTCGACCGCAGACAGTGGCACGAATTTCTCAGCCCCTTCAACAATGTGAAGACGCTTCGTGTGCAAAACGAACTCGTTGAGGAACTTTTTCGTTCTCTACGTTCGGAGGACGGAGAAATTCCTCTAGACGTCTTGCCAAACCTGAAAGAGCTTGAATATTCGGGAGGAAGCGATGCTGGCAACACATTCACCTCTTTCATCCAAGAACGGCAGGAAGAAGGACGTCCCGTGGGACTGAAGATGGTCGATAGTTTATTATTTCTGGCCTTGGCATGGCCCTGAGCTGGTAAAACTGTTGATCTAGCGCTAGTACCACCTTAAAATCCTTCCCCAAATGTACCTTGCGCCATCCTTTCCTAATCCCCCTTTGGATACCATATCTATCGCGCGTGTACTCATTTGTTGCTGTAATTCTCACCTTGGCCCATACTCCTTCGTCCTAGTGTATATACGAACACGACATTACTATGACATTATGATTGGGTGTTCAGCCACGCATTACACAGCCAAGTGAACTTGAACCTTGCACCATCCATATTAGGCAGGCCCGGGTTTCCAACGAGTTGGCGTTTCCGTCAAAGCGAGTTACAAATTTCAAACTTGACGTATTCCTGTTTGTTAAGTTACTGCATTACGGGGTTCAGCCCATGCTGAAGGCATGGGTCGGTCAGTTACGTCGTGAAGCTTCAGCGCTTCAGCCAGGGATCAGAAGAATCGCACCAAGGCCCTCTATGATGGTATGGTCCGGTAGCTGCGCGGCAGCAAGGCTCCTGACAACAACCTCTTCCCCAATGTCTGCCGTCGCCGTCGCTCCTCGTCCTAGTTTTTCAAGTTGCGGCCCCATATTTCAGGCATCGCCTCTGTCTGTTGACAAGATTCCTTTTCTTCATCCCAACTATCACGTCGATACCCAGAGGGAGTACAGCTCTAATCTGCCAGTGACGGACGAATAGTTTGATGTCCTTCACGAGATTGCCACCTCTGGCACGACTTTCAAGAACAAAAATACTCTCATCGCTGATGTCGGCAAGGGATTGATTGGAGTCGAGATCATGAAGGGTCTTCTATCGGGTGGTTCGCATGTTGTCATCACGTTTCGCTATAGCCACGCTACAGCCACGTACTACCAAGGGATTTTCCAGCAGCTGCGGTTCCCTATCTTACCGTTGTTCCTTTCGATCAAGGCTCAAAACCAGACGTGGAGGCACTTGTTGACGACATCTACAGGCGCCGGTCCTGGTCTCCAATACGTCATCCCCGTTGCTGTCGTTCCAGAAAACGGCCGGGAGATTGACTGTCTCGATTATAAGTCTGAGCTCGCACATTGAATCATCCTTGTGAACCTTCTGCAACTTCGCGGTGCCTTAAAGACGAGGACACATGCCGTCAAATTATGACCCGTCCGACCCAGGTCGTTCTCCTATTGTCCGACTTATGGCCTCTTCGGCAAGGACGGTCTCTACTCCGAATGTAATCGGGTGAGTCCCTCACGATCCTTCCGTACCGATCCGTGATACTGAACTATTCCCCAGGTGGACTCGTGCTAACGACCTCATGGACTAATCCAACATGGTCGCCCGAGAAGCAGAGACACATGGTGTTTGCACTTTCTCTGCCAAGATGGCCTTCAACACTCTTGGACCCATGCAACCCGATTTTACTCAGAATTGTCGAACCAAACTCAGGCAGACCTTCGTTGCGCCATTTCTCCCAACAACGCCGCCAAGTTCATCACCAGTGCTGGGGCCAGCGCGTTCATTAGACGTACATATCACCCTTTGTGCCAATTTCCGCTTTGAATTCCCCGAACTTTGGCTTCGTTGAAATTGGGCCATAGGTCTTCTCGCACGTCATGGGAGATGGAGGCAAAGGGTCGTCTGACACTCGAGGGTTGGGGTCATATCAAGCATCATTTTCGGCCATCCTTTTAAAGATAGCACTCTCCATGTTGGTTGGGTCGACCTGAAGATGGGCAAACCTGTCGACGATAAGGACGTCCGGAGCAGGTATGAGAAAGTGATCATGAACCACGCCGGCGTGGACTTCATTGGTGAGTGTTTGCTTTTGAATGCCAACTCTTACATTCCTGACAGTTTACATGAGAACCCGAGCTATTCCGTGGTTACGATCCCATGTACAAGGTCTTCGACGCGAAGGTCGAACTCCTTCATGACACTTGAGGTAACCGGTGCAGACGAAGAGAGTGCATGGTGATAACTGTGACATCTGGGCAAGTGAGGGTAGCCAATGGTTCGTTAAGCTGTAGAAGGACACTCGTGTCTATCTATATCCCGAAGGCAATTTCCAACAACTGTCTTATCGCATTGGTTTGAGTTGGGATGATCAAGGTGAGCACGGCATGCCCGGATGCCTGGAAGGTAATTCAAATACGGAAGATCTAGGATGCAACGATGAGGAAGAGACTTTTGTCGATGGTGAATCTGAATGACAACA
>QFDW01000963.1:0-12101 GCA_003315895.1 Lactifluus rugatus | reverse complement strand
TTTAAACAAATTTCATACATTACCCCGTCGGCCTCATCCGTGAATGGGATAACTAACTAAGAGCCTGAGCCCTCAAACCGATAAAGGGAGTCCGGGGGTGTGGTGTTACCGACTCTACCAGGCGTATAATGAGCACGGTTCTTTTTCCTCATGCGTGCGTTGGTCACGGTCCAATTCGCAGGAACTCGTGGTCACTCGAGATTTTTGCAAGAGATGAATCACACTTTATTTTTTATAGCTTTCCACTCACCCGGGAGTCTTGTTTGTCCCACCGCCCACTGGCATCCGAGACTGCCAGTGACGAAAGACTTCAGGTTCAGAAAGAAATGTTCCAATGTACGGCCCCTTTCGGAAGATTCAATGTTCTCGGCAAGATCAAATGAGCTACGTCTGTTGTCAAAGACATAAACAAGGTTCAGGCACTCGGGTGACCACGCGCTACACAATGCAAAACCGCGCGCTCGTTTAACCTAATCAGCCTCTTCCGCCCTAACCCTAGTAGGTACTCATGTTTAAACCTCCTTGAAAAGTCAATTTGACTCGGCCGCAGGCATCAATGATTATCGATCCTTCTTTGCCTTCCTTTCAACAGTGCGCTACAATAATTGCTTCTATTTGGCTGTCTTATGGTCTTCTCCGGGTCGTCTATAATATCTTCTTTCATCCTCTCGCTCACTTTCCTGGGCCACGCGGAGCAGCATGTACAAGGTGGTGGCTTGCTTATATGGAGCTTGGTAGGGGTGTCAGTCTATCTGACCTGCGCGTGGAGCTTCATCAGAAATATGGTAACTTCTCGACTTTTGCCTTGTTACGTCGCAATGCTCAGGATGCCCTAGGGGACGTTGTGCGAATCTCCCCGAACGAGGTATATGCTTTGCTGTGTTTCACCATGATAGGTCCAAGTTCACTTCCTGATTTCTTTCCAGCTTCATTTTTCCAAGCAGACGGTGTACGACGAGATATACAACACTCAGAATAAGTGGGACAAGGACCACGAATTTTACCGGTCTTTCGACATGGACGAATCCTTCTTTACGCAGACAGATTACCTTACAGCGAAACATAACAGGGCGCTCGTCTCAAATATGTTTTCCAGAAAAGCTATACTTGAGATAGAGCACATGATTCTGAGCCAAGTACGACCAATACGTTCCGTTCTGCCTATCCACAACCGGATTATTTTTCTAGCTCGGTCATTTCTGCGATGCTTTGAAATACCAAAATGCCGCTGGTAAGATCTTACCTGTCTTCTGTTGGCATTGGGCTGTGACGCTCACGCGTAAACCAGGCAAATCCAGCGACCTGTATCTCGGCTTTCAGTGCTTCAGCGCAGACACAATCACCACTTTCCTGTTCGCCACTACTTTCGATCAAATATCATTCCCTGACTTCCAGGGTGACATAGTCCAGGGGGTCGATGTGGCAATGCCTACTGTCACGCTGAGGAAGTTCTCTGCCGTTTTTATCTGGCTCATCCGCTACTTCCCTCCTTCGATACTCGTACGTATTTCACCTTCTATCAAAGGAGTGGTCACTCTCAGGACTGTAAGTTGACATGGTGCCATCATCTATGACTTTTTTAACCAGGGTTTTTTAGGTCCTCAAGAGCCAGATCAGGAGCATCTTGCAAAACCCGAGCCTATTGGACCATGCACCTCATCGTACCATATACCGCGAGCTGCTGAACCCGGAGACCAACAAAGGACACCGTGTACCGACAGCATTGAAACTTCAGCATGAGGCAGAAGTTCTGTTCTCAGCTGGATCGCACACAGTCGGAACGACGCTCATGACTGGTGTCTATTATCTACTACGCAATCCCGAGGCAAAGCAGAGACTAGTAGATGAATTGCGCGCGGCGTGGCCTACTCTTGACCAGGCTCCGAGTTATGAAGAACTCGAAAAGCTTCCATACCTGGCAAGTGGTTTTTTGTGTTGAGATTAGAGACATTTCTTGAGCTCGGAACAGACTGCTGTGATCAAAGAGACGCTGCGCCTTTCCGTGGCGGTTCCTGCTGGCCTACCACGTGTGGTACCGCCATCAGGTGCGATAATTTCCGGTGTTAGGATTCCAGGAGGGGTTAGTGTTTCGGATATTCTCGGGAATCGACTGACCACGTGGCTATGAGCAGGCAGTCGTGAGCCAGAGCCCCCTTTTTGTCAGCTTTTCTGAAGAGGTTTTCGTTCGGCCCTACGACTTCCTTCCTGATCGATGGCTCCAGCCAGATTCCCAAGCATTGGCCAGCAGGTTGATAAGCTTCTCGAAAGGTCCGCGCAGCTGCCTTGGCATAAAGTAAGTGCATGACCCTTTTGGGCGTTTGTGCGTGAGCTTGGTTTAATAATATTTTCGTCACCACATAGTTTGGCATACTGCGAGTTGTACCTCGTTCTTGCGCATCTATACCGTCGTTTCGACGTTCGTACCGATCCGTCTAGGTAAAGGTTCCCGTGCTGGTTTACTGTTCCCTGACTGACTGAATGATACAGGCCTTTCAATTTGAAATGGTCCGAGCATTACCTGCCCCTTTTCGAAGGACAGCACCTTCATGCCTACTGTGACCCACGGTATGATTGATTTATATATATCTTTTCTCAACTCGGTGGTCAAAATTCTGGGTCTGGTGATGTAGTTTTGTGAATCGGTTCATGTCGTGACTATACGGTTATTAGCCCCATCTGCTATTGGAATAAATCATACCATGCAAACGAGATTAGTGCATTGAGCAAGTGATATATTACCCGAGAATGGATCCTAGTAGAACTCGATCGATTGATACACAGTACACGAATTCGAGGTGTACAGACCGATGTATCGTAAATATTACATAGTAGATACGAAGGGCACGACAACGAGGAAGGTGCTATGTGTTACCGATAACTCTCTGGTTCAAAAATCCCAACAACACGCTCGTTATATCAGCCGCATTCGACGTTTCTCCTGTCGTTTGCTGGCTCTTAGCCAACAGACCCCGTGCCTTCTCCAGCACCGCCTTCAGCTCACTCGAAATCTCCCCCGTCAGCCCCCTTCTCATGCGCTCCGTCATCACCGTCGACTCTCGCCGAGAAACACGCCGCTCGCTGGGATTCATGCTGGCCGAGTCCCCGACCTCATCCGTCCCCTCCGATTCCGCGCCGCCAGCTCCCGTGTCCAACAGCTCCGGAGTCGTCACCCATGCGCCGAGCTGCGTCGTCGCGTAGAATAAGACGGCCTCGATGGTCCGTCGCGTGGCGAGGATTGCCGCTCGGACATCCAACGGCTGTTCAGACGGTCGCGTTGGAGCGGTCACCGTCAGCGCTTGCCCTGCTGGCCGCGAAATAAGGTGAGCGAGGGTATCCAAGGTGCCGCTAGCAAGCTCGATGAGCGTCCCCATCGATGCTGGTTCCCCAAGGACCGCTTTTGAATGCTTGCAGAAAAAGGTTATTATCATGTAAGGGTCATTTCAGGTGGACCAGTACTCACAGGAACGACCAGGGCAGATCGTGGGGGTAAGCACTGGCTACCGCGCAATACTTCCTCCGCCGAGCTGATAGTGATGAGGGTGCAAACGATGTTGCTCGTGAGGTTATAGAACCTGTGCAACAGTTTTGCTAAAAAGGGGCGCGAGATGGGATCGATGATCTCGGTGGCGACAGACTGAGAAGGCTGTAAGCGATTATCTTTCTCTAATTGTGCACGCTCCTCCGCCGTTACCGGCTCGATGAGGCTGGCAAGATGATTGGGATGTGATAGGGCATAGCTAAGCTGTTGCAGGAGGAGGAGAGCCTTCGTGCTGAAGGCCGACAAGATCTTCTGCGTGGTTTCGTTTCGGTGGCCTTCTGGGGGGGCAGAGGAAGCGACGGAACAGAACAGGTTCACCACCCGCTCCATCTCTTCGACCAGAGGGAGTGTTAGTGGATCGCCAACCGTCCATGAGAGTGCTCGCGTGATTTGGTCCCCACACAACTGGATGAACGCCCTTGCCTCGGTGTCAAAGAAATGCTTCTGCCAACCCAGCGCGGAGATAACACCAGAAACCACGGAAAGCATGACACAATACACCCAATGAGCAGGACTCCGCTCGCCCGGAAATTCGGGAAGCGTGACATCAACCTTGCCGGAACTGATGGCCGTCGTCATGCTGCTGTTGCTGTAGGCCACCAGAACCCTTTCGCTGGCCAATCGCTCTGCCGAAGACTGGACACTGGCAAAGGCAATATGGAAGGTGAGGATGTGCGGGGCGTAGAGAGCTTGTTTCCGTGCCCGGGTGTGCTGAAGTGTCGACAAGCCGCTTAAATCCGTCTGGACGAATAATTCCATACTGGTTTGAAGGATGCTGGTTTCTTGGCATCTCGTTAGCCAGAGGCTGGTGGATGGGTTGATGTCTGGACGAGTACACTCCTCGAACACCGCAACTAAAAGTTGCATGTCTGTATCCAGATCCACGTCTAGCCGAGTTCTTGCGGCGTCAAAGACAAATCGGAGAGCGTCAATGACAAACACAAGAGAAGCATTGATTGTGGAGGACGCGATCAGGCGATGCTCTGCGCTGAGGGGTTTAGGCCGACGGGTTAAGCCTCGACACTCTATCGTGCAGAAGTAGATGATTTGTAGTAGTGTGCGGTGAAATGTTGCTCGAGCTGTGTTGCGCACCGAGTCTATGGGAGATTGCCACTCGCTCAGAATAATGTCGCGGGTGTTCCCCATAACCTTCACAAAGTTAGCAACCTCCTGTTTCTCATCTCCGAAGGCGGCGCCAGAGAACCATGCTAACTCCAGCAGGGCTAGAAGAATCGCCAATCGAATGCCATGGGCAGTGAGTATAATGTTCCCAGAGCGCTTCTCTTTGGCAATAGAAGCCGATATCGACGCTGCTAGCGATAGAACCACAGGTCGGAATTTGACATCGCCCTGCAGGAAGGCTGCAATTTTGACTAGAAGTGATTGCCACGACTGGCCTAGTTGTGTTGATGCGTAGGCTAAGGAAAGGTTGAGATTGATGGAGAAGAGTGTATGGACAAGCTCCTCGGCGCGGGCCAGAGTCGCATCCGCGGATTCGACGTTGGAAAGTTCCATTCGTAGCTGAAGAAGTGCACTAGTAAAGGCAAAGTCGTCCCCCAACTCACGCTCGCCTGGAGGGTCCCTGGATTCGAAGTGTTCGAGGACCAAATCTGGGAAGCATCCTTCGGCTTTTTCTGAGAAATCGGCGTAAAGAGCTGGGTCGTAAGCGCAAAAGATTGCATCATGTAGCAGGTCCGAAAACTGCTCCTCGGACTTAAAGAGGCCTTCGATGGACCGATAGCTTTCGGGTTTCGCCTTTTGCTCGCCAGCTGACGGAGCTGGGTCCAAGCCGATATCTAACGCAGTGATTCGTATCGCAAAGGCCTTGGAGAGCACTCGGTACGAATGCGATGAGACACTCTCGTGATATGCTGAGCGCAGAGTTCCGGAGATCTCGACTAAGCCGTTGTTATTGTACTCCGGCGCCGGTGACATTTCTATCTTGACAAGCCTGGAGAGCTGACCCCAAAATTCTGAATCCTTCCGGACATCAGCTAACGTTGGCTTGTGCTCCCATCCGCGTTGCCATACAGCTGCGAGAAAGCCCAGGACAGCCGCAAGGAGTTGGGAGTTCGTCTCCCAGTATTCGTTCCAGCTCGCAAGCATTTCTCTCGCTGCTTCAAGAGCGCTTACGCGCTCACCCTTCCCCTTCCCCTCTGTAGCTTCACCTTTGGAAGCCCGGAAATGGCCTACAATAAATAGATGACCCAGGGCAGGCTCTTTTTCAACAGCGAGTGCCATAAAACGCCATACGCCAAGCCGCACTTCCAAGTCGTGGTACGGATGTCGCGCCACACCCACGAGGGCCGCAACCGTTGCTTCTGGATCGGATAGGTGACCAACCATAGAGGAAGCAGAAAACTGCGATGTAGATAATGAGGAGCAGAGTGCATATAGCAAACGGATGGACTCCAGTGGGGCGAAGGAATCGGGGTTCGTGTCCTCGACAAAGCCTGCCAGGACATCGAGTGGATCGGCTTTGTGTCGCCCTCCATCGAACGACCCGCTATCGCTGCTTGCTCTCGAACACAAGGCTTGCTCTAACGGGCAAGGCCCCTCGTCTGCAGCCATACGCTGCTTGAATATCAGGCAAAGGCGCATGACACGTAGGTGGGATAGGAGAATAAGGTGCAATCCGCGCAGATCCCCCAAGCGACGGGAGGCTTGTATGCGGCGTGAGACGGCCCCGAAACTGGTAACCGCTGAGATAAGAGGCCCAATGCTTGAAGTCGTTGCTTTGGATACAAGCGCCTCGAAAACAGCTTGGCTGACGATTGACAGCGGTCCTTGTTTGTCCGGCGGGACTTGGTCCAAGATATCGGCATACAAGGTTGATACCAGCCTCCCGACCTCAAACCGTGTCCCAAACTGCGCGTATTTCCACCCTGCATGCTCAATCCACACCTCTACATGGACGAAGCGTAGTGCGCGAAGGAGCACCTCCTCTTTGATCTCGATAAGACGCGCTTTGCCGTCGTATGGTGCGAGTAAAGTGCCGGATGCCTCGACCCACAACGCCTGGACGAGGTGCAATAGTGCCTGCGTAGTGGCGTACGTTCCAAAGGCGCGCTCGGCGGCCATCGCGCCACGACTACGCGGCGAATCGAACAACGCGGTCGACGCGCGAGCAAAGAGCCATACACGCGGAGCGTACCCTGGGAGTGAGAGTAGTCCCGTGAGAAGACCCATCGCAGACGTGATAAGAGCCGATTCTGGGGGCGTCCCTGTGCGGTGTCGCGCCGAGCGCATAAGTGCATCCTCGAGGATGAGCATTGTGAGTTGTACTAAGTCCGGTGTGCTGCTGCCTGTTGCCGCGCATGCCTGGTCACTATTTTCGAGAGAGCTGAGAACTTGTGCTGCGAGGACTTGGTTGTCTGATATAACAGTGCGAAGCAAGTCCAGTGCGACAGCCACAGCGGAGCTGTCGCCCTCAGGGTCAAGCTCGATCCCGACATCTTCCAGTCGGAGAACTACAGGCGGCTGAGAGGTCGTGCGGGGAACGATGGAGCCGCTTGCTACAGGCGTGGATACAGCAGGGATTAGACGCTTGCGCCGGACATAGTCATACAAAACTTCAACGAGGAGTTTCCAGCCCGAGTGTTCACATTGCCACAATACAATGACGGAATCCTCTCCATCCTGACTGAGGAGGCGAGCTGTCGACCGCGCGGGAAGGATGCTGCCACCTGGGAGTTTTAGTGGCCGCAAATTGGTATATGTAGGGCCCAACCCCTTCGAAGACGAGCCATACCGCTCAGGCACCTTCTCGTATAATGACTGTGATCCAGTCCAGGCGCTGATGGGTATGATTTGAGTGTACGTTGGCAGGTTCTCGAAGAAATATGAGACTTCTTGAGCGCACTGCGCGCGCGCGGACAGCAATGAGTGGTCGTTCTGCCGATGGTCTACACTGTACAAAGGGTCTGCGTCTTTGAACCCACAGCCAGTGAATGCCCCAAGCAACCGCAGCAGCGGGGTGAACTGAACTGGGAAGCGCGAGCGCGTAACGTCAAGGATGGCACGTCGAGCTTTATTCCTCGTCACGTCATATTGCCAGAGCTGCTGGCAGAGCCCGATCACTGAGCGGGATTCACTCTGACCAAGCAGCGCAACCCAAACGTCGATGAATGTATCGAACTCGGGAATGAGTTCAACCGGTACAAGTTCGGATAGTGCGATGAGGAGGCCTATATTTTCCGCATTAGCCAGAGGGTAGAGTATAGAAAATGGCATACCTTTGACTACGGAGCGATAAGCCACCGCATTCGGCTCCGAGATAGAAGAATCGGTCTTCCAAGCAATAGAAGTGACGAAGAGTGGGGTAGTCGTCAAGAGTGACAGGAGAAGGCTGAACAATCCGACACTTGGGTCCAGAACGCGTTGAAGCATCAGGGTATGAACCGGCGGCCTGTCTTTTGAGTATGGACGTCCGCTGTGGACATCGAGAGAGTCGAAGAACGATCGGTACGCTGGCGGGCACTCATCAAGGGCTGAGACGGCCTTCTCGAGCCGGGCCACCATCAAGGCCCAGGAAAGGTAGACGGCGGCATAGTTGCTATCACCATGGGAAGTGACTAATAAGTGAATGCGTTGGAGGGAATCTGGATGGGATGTATACATGCCCTCCGTTGACGGGGGCCCGGAAATTTCAGGGTTCCCATTGTCGGAGAATGTCTCGAGCTCTAGGACCTCAATCAAAAGCAACAACCACACTGCAGCGCAGTCTTGTTGCAATCTGGAACCTTCTTCATCCAATAGCAACGTTGCGTTATGTTGAACGGATCCCAGGTTTGTCTCGTATGCGGTCTCATATATCTGGACAACGATAGGACCTTGACGCGGAACGAAGCTCCACATTGCCCAAAACAGGACCTCAAGTAGGACAAGCTGGTCACGGAGGTTTTCTTTGGCCCAGCGAGAAGCGAGCCTTGGATCATTCGAGGACGCTTCGTCTAGACGGGCGTGTGTCTTCTCCACATAATGAGCTACAACATCCCGGACAAATGCGGGTCCATCGGGGATAATTTGAGGAAGAATCTTTGCAGCTTGGGCATGGAAGAATGAGGGTTGATGTTCCTGCGCACGGAAGATAGGGACGAGGAGACGTGCCAGGCACCGCCGCTCTGAATGATAAAATAAAGAGAACGCATCCACGACCCTTTGCACAAAGGATGCGTCGCCGTTCGACTCCAACTCCTGGAGGACGTTCCCTTCGTTGTACAGAAAAGATCGGAAAAGCACGAGAGCCTCGACTTCGTCAATGTTGAACCTTGTGCTGATGGCAAATATGAAATCTTTGTCCGCTTGTTCAACCCGCACAAGGACGCCATCGCGCAACGTAACCGAACCACTGTCAACGCGTTTTCTGGACTCTGTGTTCGGTTTTCCAAACGGATTTCGAAGGTTTTTCAAGACGTCTATGCGTGCTTGGAGAATCTCTTCTGTTTGTTCTGGCGTGGTGTATGCCTCGTAGCCGGACAACAGAAGGTGAAGCTGCTGGTACGTCCTACTCAGGGAGATCAGCGCCATGCGACACAATGCAACGCTGTAGAGGACTTACACGTCGATTAATTTCGACCGTTTTGAGGACTCGGCAGCCATGTTCCTATGAGGAAGTTGTTGGAAGTTGGCTGATGAGAACGCGCCGGTCAACGCGTTCGCCACGCGCGTCCCATGGCGCGCTCCTGCACCACCACTGTCACCCCCGCAACGACGGATCGCTCATTTTACCCTGAGCTTGCACTCTCGGCATCTTGATTCAAGCATTCATCCGTGTTTGTAATGCCTCCTCGGAGACGGGCCCAATTCACTCAGGAAAATGTTGAGCAACAATTGCAGCAGATCCACCTACTCGACCAGTCCTCCTCATCTGAGAATCTCGAGCAGCTTGGCCCTATTATCAAGCAAATTTACACCAATAGACAGCAAGATGCCTATCTCCGTACGCTTCAAGCACTGATCGACTCTAAGGACGCCGAGATAGAAAGGATCTGCGGAGACAACTATCAAGACTTCATATCTTCTGTTTCGACTCTCTTCACAGTCAAATCTTATACCCACAACCTACGCGAGAAGATTGGCACCCTGGACACGTCTCTTTCGCAGATAGGACATGGCCTTGCAGAGAAGAAGCGAGCGTTGCTACAGTCAAAGAAGACGGCGACGAACCTAGATGAGGCAATTGATAGTTTACAAGCAAGCCTGCGAATTTTGGATGTTGTGGACCGGGTAGGCGAAATGGTAAAGGAGGGAAAGTACTGGAGTGCTCTCCGGGTGTGTGATGCTCATATTTTGCGCTATGACAACCTGACGACATTTCAGTCCTTGGAAGACATTCAAAGAATGCCTCAGTCATCACTTTCCCAAACACCATTGTATCAGCATATACTCATGTCACTTCCATCTCTACGTGGGCAAATCAAAGTCTCAGTCACGGCCTCAACAAAGCAATGGCTACTGGAGATTCGTAACATTACTGGTGATGTGGGGAGACTTGCTCTTGAAGCAATGGAGAATCGAACAAGGCGATGGCGATCCCGAAGAGAGAAGGACCCAATGCTTCGACTTAGCCGTGTTGGCAGCGCTGTGGAGACCGTTAGCTACGAAACCACAGATGGTGCGTACCGTTTTTCATATTCCCTTATGTATGTATACCTCACATTCCCGCAGACATGGTGCTGGAGACCTTGGACGTTGACTTTAAACCATTATATCAGAGTATTCATATCTATACCGCCCTGGATTCTCTTGACGAGCTTCGGAAGTCCTATCAAGCCGACCGTAAGGTACGCTCAAGCCAGCGAACAATACCGTGACTCCTGCTCACACTCCCAAAGGCTCAATCAGACCTTATCCTTCCCGTCCCTTTTCAGCTGTCATCTCTGGGTCCTCTTACAGAGCAAATCATCGGTTTCTTCATCATCGAATCTCATATCCTCCAGACAACAGGGTCCTTCCGATCAAAAGCCGAAGTAGAAGAGCTCTGGGATGCAATTACTACCCGTCTTTTGGAAGCCGTGGACGGTGCACTTCGGAATGAATCAGACCCAGACAGCTATCTGCGCGTGAAAGAGATACTACTAGCGTTCATCCTCACCCTAGAGGTACAAGTCTTCCAACAGATCTGACACATTTCTCTAACTTTCTTTGATCCTCTAGGCGTACCAATATTCCGCAATGTCTATACATGCGTCGATCTTTCGTTTATTCGAGAAGTACGCGACCTTGATGGAACGGCAATTTAGTAAACGCTTCAGAGCTGTAATAGCCTATCTTCAAGAATCCGTGACTAGCTTACTCAGTTGTTACTTGCTAGATTGTCGAGCAGGATGATTATCAACCAATGCATGTCGCCAAGCCGACGGAGAAGGAAGCCGTCCTGAAGGTCGTCTGGCTGAGCAGTGCTGAGCACGCCGAGCTATCCAGGTAGGCATTTTGCTACCTCGTCTGCTGGAACAAGTGCACAGTTCTCACATCAATCACCACAGTGCTTCAACACCTCTTAACTTCCCTTGGTCACAAAGCTTTTATCTCTGTTGCGAGGATGTAAGTTGCGCAACAGTGTCTCGTTATACTTCACGAATGATAATGGCAATCAGATTCGGGATTTCGTTCAACGATTTTACCAGTTTATTGAGGGCGTATCCCATCATCATCGGAACGTTGACGAGTTGTTGAACAGGGTACGTGATACCAGATTCCTTCCTTAACGTCAACACCGAACCTGTCCGCAGTCACTCGACACCATTATTTCCAACCACGTCAGCGGCAGCTACGGCGTTAACTTGATGAAGACATCGACGCTCTCCCAAGTCGCGCAAATAATCACCAATCTCGAGCACTTCGAAGTGGCATGTGCCGAGCTCGAACGTTCTCTCACGGCCGTTCGGTATGCATCTCCTGTATATGCACTGCCCTGATCTACTTACGTCGGATTACCCCAGCTCCGCACAGCGCTGTAGCACGATCCGCCTCACAGCTGCGACATCCTTCAACAAAACCCAAACACGCGCGGCGGCGCGGATTACGTCCCTGATCAACTCGAAGCTTGACGACTTTTTCGGGCTCTCCGAGTATGACTGGACACCCGCGATGCGCGAGGACGCGCCGAGCATGTACCTCTACGAGCTCGTCAACTGGCTTACCACCGTCGTCGACTCACTCCAAATCAGTGAGGAGTACAAGGACGAAGCATATCGCGGCGCAACGACGTATATCGCACAATGCCTGATGGTGCGTCGTCACCCTCTCTCTTCCCTCATAGATGATGACCCACATCGGGAATAACCTCCCTGCCACCCGTTCCTCTCCCCTTATCCCCCGATCTGCAGGACTTCCTCACAGAGCGCAACATCGCGATGATAAACGAAAATGCGATAGCCAATATCCTCGTCGACGTCAATTTTCTCGAAGAACAGTTTCGCAATGCGGGCCGGGCTGACCTCGTCTCGCTCTTCGCCGAGTTGCGATCCGTACGTCACCCCTAATTTTTCCCATCTTTTCCTAATATATGAAATCCCGCACATGCACAGACAACATCAATCGTGTTGTCGGATTCGGTTGC
>QFDW01000960.1:0-11235 GCA_003315895.1 Lactifluus rugatus | reverse complement strand
GACTGAGCGGCCTGGAGCTGGAGCAGGAAGAGTGTGTCAAGGCATCGTGTCTATGTAATTTTATGATGTCTGCCCCTTCTGTCCCCGTCCCCCTTCAGCTACGCCCCATCTTTCATTACCCCTTTCCCTCGAATACATTGAACCCCGACGCTGGATTCGGAGTGGGCGGGACGTCTCTTAGAAGCTCTAGGCACAGCGCTGTTTCGCTTTTTCGTTTTCTTGTTGTCATAATTACTGGGCGCTTATACATCCCTTTAATTTCTGTTCTGAAGAAAGTTCATGACAAATAGACGTTATTTATGCCAATGGTCAGATTTAGTATACGGTGCCACTGCCACGACCTGGCCGGGTCGGATATAACTGTAACCACCACAGGGTGCTCAGTTTACATACAATGTCCCCCGTTCATGTTCTTGACCGATATTATTTGGCTATTACCGCTCTTGTCACTATTGCATGGCAACTCACCGGCTTTTTCATAGCCTGGTCTCTTCAGGTCGGAGATTTGCTCACTAGTGCTGCTTAGTACCGACTGGTAAAACATATAACAGTTCGATAAAATCACTGATTTCACAGGAGGTCTGTCTGCTATCGCTTGGGACGGCAATATGGTGCTGACGACAGAATAGGCTCCAACTTTTTTGCGCTAGGTAGGTGGCGACTCGGGTCGCGACAAAAAAGGAAAATGCGTTGACCAGGTGTTTGGTGCATTCGGGGTTTACCCCAACTGGGACAATGACAGCACTTCTCACCCTTCTCCTTGGCAACGCTTTCCATGCGCGAAGCATCGTTGCTAGCGTGCTTGTGATGGTCTGGGCCGCCCGCATCGCCGGTATGTTAATTGTTGCGAACTGTAATGATGGCTTACCCCTTTCCTGATGATTGATTTTTTTTTTACACGCACCTGGACTTGGCCGGCCACAGGATTTCTACTGTTTCGCGTGCTCAAAATGGGCAGCGATTCGCGTTTTGATGAGATCCGTGCACACTTTTTCAAGTTCCTTGGTATGTAGACCATGCGTATTCTATCTGGGTGGGAAAAAGCTCTCTTTCTGATGGACGATGGCGTGTGACAGGTTTTTGGATTGGTGTGTCTGCACAATTGATTTATAGCTGCCATCTAATATACAACGACACAAACGCGCATCATCGCGTCGTAGCGCAAATTCTATGGGTACGTACCTTGTTGTTCTATTTATAGAACTGTCCCGCAGTTGCAACAGGGAAGCGCTCACGTTGGGACTAGGTCTGGACTGTATCGATACCCGTTATCGTGCTCAATTCACCCGCCGTGTCCAACCTCGCCGCCGGCGGGTCTAACCCTGCATTCGGCACCGCACGCGACATTGTTGGTATCGTTATCTGGGCAATAGGATTGGTCATTGAAACCGTGTCCGATGCGCAGAAGGTGTGCCATCTATAGGCTTGATGACCACAGTGAAGCTCAAGATAGCGCTCTTTCAGTTGCACTATAAATTGAATAACCCGCCGAGGCACAAGCCCTTCACGGTGCGCGGGACACTTGGTCCTTCAAGCATGGTTCCACCCTCCGAGCACTGACTGATTCAAATACAAAAGGTCGGCCTGTGGAAGTGGTCTCGTCATCCTCCCTACTTTGGAGAGTACGTCTCGTTTTTTTTGGGGCGCTCGTGAATGCTGGTTCTGGGGGACTGACGTGACCGTCATGAATTGCTAGAATTCTTTGCTGGTGGGGCATTTGGACACTTACTATCTCCCCGAGCACGAACGGTACGCTCTCTGGTGGCGCAAAGGCGGCACAGTATGGCGCCATCGTCTCCCCGCTTTTCACCATGCTGTGCGTCTGGCTTAGTATCGATCTGTCTGTCCTTCGCTGCAAGGTATAGCTCACCAAATGTTTGCACGCAGCGTGCTTCTTTTCTTCTCAGGCATCCCTACGGCTGAGAAGCCGCAGGCGCGCCGCGTGTTCAGCAGTGGTGATGCGAACGCATGGGCAGCGTACCGCGCGTACCTGGACGAGACGTCCATTTTGATCCCGCTCCCGCCTGCGCTGTATCGACCGCTTCCGAAAGCAGTCAAGCGCACAGTTTTGCTCGATTTTTCTTTCTACCAGTTTGATGAGACCGAAACTGAGCCTGAGCCTGGGCGGGAGGATGCGGGCGACGCGACGCGTCCAGAGGAGTCACGGTCTTGAGAACCAAGGTTGTGAATGTGTAATATCTTTGGGACAGTCTATACCTGGATTACGCTTTTCCACTCTCGTCTCCTGTTGCGAATTATGATCTACCCTACCATCCTTGTGATAATGCGCGCCAACAAGCTCCCCTGTGCCATTACACCACCTCCCGAAGGCATGCAAGGCTTGGAGGTCACGGTCATCATATAGTGATGTTCCCAGATACCACAAATGAGCTGGGGCATGCCAGTGATAGCTTGGCCTGGCGCGAATTTGAATGATCATGATACGGATATCAAGAAAAACTCGATCCTGGCCAAATAGTACGTCTCACACCTTCCGTTACCAATGCTGCTCTGAGACGACAGAGCTCTTTATTATGGTTTCATGCGCAGACGGGGAAAACAAGAACAGCCTCAGTGCCAGATGGGACTTGGACTCCGACATGCCAGGCTGTGGCGCTCTCCGATGGTCTTCTTCCTGCTGTGAGTTCCAGCGCGCGTATCGCTTTACTAACCCGTTGTTTCAGACCAGCTGCGAGCACGGAAACAACACCATGACACCCGAGGATATTTCTGCATCTTGTATCACGGGTACGCTACCCCGAAATCAATTACCCGCTGCTACCAACATTTCAGGTTAGGAATGTAGCTTATTCCGAGGACGGACATTTATGACACTAGACCCTTCATAATTACTCACAATATATCAAATCTGTACTACTTGCCAGTCATGATTCTTCTTATTCCGTCGCGATTCCTGATCCATTCCAGAAACACGGATCTTCGCTAGTTCTAGATATATTCCACAACTTGAACCTGCTATTTACATGTTGGGAAAACGTGAGTACAGCAAACGACTAATCGGCTATAAACTTTCGCCGGACAAAGTTTCTCATGCCAGAGTAGAGTTAACTAACCCCGAGGTAACCTGGGAGGTTTGCCCTGATGGTAGGGCACATCATCAAAAAGGAACAGGTTCGGGATGTCTTCGACGAAGGTGATCCACGAATAAATAATAGCGCCCTGACGACCACGTGAAATTACACCGAGGATGGGGACAAACACGCCGTTGAGAATGCACGTCCTTATTGTGACGGTTGAGGGCCTTCTTCGAATACAGGCTGATTCGACAGATGGTGCACCAGTGCCGCCTCGGTTTTTGGCCCGCCGCGAGGACCATCTTGGATGCAACGGGGGACGCGTCTGCGGCTTCGTGAACTTCGGTTGCAAATCGAAATTGAGAAGGTTGACTCGCAGCAGGTTCATGTCGACGGACCATCTGGGACGAAGATGCAACGAGGCCATCGCTATGATCTGGATCGAAGCGTGTCCCAAAATCTTGGCTAGATGATGCCGAGTAGATTGACATTTCATCGGAGAAGGCCTCGGGGCTGCCGTCCCGTGTTAGTTCATAGAGTTTGGTCCACGCAGAAGTGGCACAGAGCTCGAAAGGTCGCTCTGCGTCCACAGTCCGCTCATTGTCTGACGGTGTAACCAAGCCAATCTATCCATCCAATCGTCACTGCTGGTATTGGATATACACGGTAAGGGGCTCACCTGGTACAAGTCACGGTCAGACAGCTGACTGAGGTACGCGTTGAGGTTGTCTATAGTAGTAGGCCGCACGTCATCGTAGAGAACCATATCGTTTCCTCCTGGATGTACTCTTGATAAGCTTGAGGGGGACTACTTTACGAGGACAGATAGGCCTACCTCGACCAGTCATAAGTTCACTAGTTCCCACTGCACTGTGATAGTGCAACATGTTCACATGTTCCTCTAGATAATCGGGTTTGACGGGTGGGACGTCGAGACTGCCAAGAATCCTCGTGAATCACCGCTTTGGCCGAGGAACGGATCACGTACTATTCGAGGCGTTTACCCCTGACATCCGATACGACAGTGTCGCGAGCTGCGTTGCGGTCACTCTCCCAAGCCATACAGATAAGGACATGCCGGGGTAGGGGACAGTTTAGCGCTTCGTATCATCGAAGACATGTAGGTCAGTCACCTGCTGGATGTCTGCCACCTCCTTCACATGCGCGTCCACTTCCATGCGGAAGACATAAACATTTTCGTCCCATGAGTGTCTAGTACACGGAGTCCTTGGTTGATCAGGAGTATCTGTGCAACAACCTAGAAAACATTGGGCCAATGCAAGCGAGCGGTTGTAGTTCAACTAACTGGGACCAAACCAGATCATATCTCCGAACTCCTGTGGTTCCTTAAACGAGCAGCACCGACTGTAAAGGGTCAGCGAACTGGTCGTGTACAATAAAGATGCTGACGACTTACTGAGCTGTCGAACAAGGACCCTTTACCTGAGGACGTAGAGAAGCTAAAGTATTGGTTCCTTGCTGTGTGCCACCACCATACATACGGCGGTCTGCATTTTATACTGAACAACCCAGTAGACGACGGGTTACTCGCGTAGCAATAGGCCCCGTCAAAGAGAAAATGGGCCCATGCGTGGGGGGACATGTCTTTCGGGCAAAGTGGAGCACCGCAGAGGTTAAGAGACGCATTCCAACGAGGCCAAGAGCGGCGAGACATGAGGGTGAGACGGAAGGCCTTGTTCACGCGGCTAAGGGAGAGCAAGTCCGAGGGAGGGAGATGTCCAAAAATCTTGACAACGATGGTATCGCAGACATAGCTAGATTGTACAAGCAAAGGCATGCTACCTACCTCGTACAGAATATCCAAAGGCATGGTCGAGTGCTCACTCAAGCAGCTGCGAGCCATCTTGAACAGGACACCCTTTGAATTACCTCCAATTTTCCTGGCCTGCTTGGACGGGCGCTCTTCTATAGTGGGCACTGTGAAGACCAGAAATGGCGTCGAATGCGCTGTTTATTCCAGCAGGTCCCGATGACGTCTGGGTAAAACTCACCATGACAATACTCTGAATCACGGTTGTTGATATTAAAATCATCTTGTTCCAGAGCCGCATCTTTCGACATGGGGGTCGGTACGACAGTGATCCAGGTTGTCATGATTAGCCTGTTGACTAGTGTTGAGGTGATTGGGCAATGTGTTCTGGACACGGAGACAGTCAAAAAAGTGCTGAATTTAAGGCAATTGACAGTCACCGCTACCCTGTCATAAATATCAATGCCGATATAATCGGCGTAATGCGGAGCTACACTGTGCGAAAGTGTGCCAGAGTGCCAATGCAAATAGGTGGTGCCGCCACCGCAAGCCACATACTGTGATTGTTATCGGATAGACTCTAGAACTTTCGTCAAGGGTCATCAAAGGTTGCTTTTTAAAAGAGTTCTATGCTCATTGACACTTCAGAATGCACAAAATAGAAGCCATAGAAAATGAGTTCGAGATAGGTCTCTACTCCCATTTTTTTTCCGGGTAAAAAGTCCAGGGATAGACCTCCTATTGGCGAATAATTAACAGGGTGCTAAGAATCAGAGCGCGCAAAGCAGTTCGCAGTCGGCGCCCACAATCAAGGGGTGGCCAGATTGGCCAACGGCGGAAAGGACTCGCGTAAATTGCAAATGATCTTTCCATTCCGGACCTAAGGGAGACTTAAACGTACCCACGGTACATGTATTCGCACGTATCTGGCACACCTCGCAGCAGAGCGAAGGTCCGTCCGAACGTGGGGAGATTGTCCCTAGTGACCGTACAGGAAAAAAACGGCGCGAGGTTGCACTGCACCAAGTACATCGATAAGGACGTGGCTCAGGGTGGGCCTACCCACACTTCCATTTTATTGTGACGACTTTCCAATCTTCTGTGGGACAAACGTCTACAGGTAGCGCGGCACAGGGTTATAATTCTGGGCACAGCTGATGGCGGCATGAGTACGCCAAAACCTCATAAGAGTCACTTTGACCAGCCACGCTGTTAGGGTGTCCCTTGAGCTATTAAGTCCGCAGGGTGCACACACCCCGCGCGTGTTGTAGCGCCAAGTCACGGCCGGAGGTGGTGAAGTACTTGGAGGGTGTACTAGATGGGGCGAATCCTCCGGGGATGTTGGAAAGGTAGAAGCAGGCAGGTGCGACTTGTACTATAGTTGACTATCCCATATTGCATAACACCATTGAATGTCATGATGCATAGCCTTTGTTTGGGAACATGCACTATGGTGCGGCCCCTTACACATTATGAGATAGTCAACTGTATCCTTAACCCAGTTATGAAACACTGTCACGGACTAGACTCAGCAGATACGTGCAATCTTCAAGTTCTTATTTCTTTGACCGATCAAAAGCTCCACGTGTGAGTTTGTGGGTGATAGGCACAATCATATGAAATGTGAGGTTGAGGTAGCGTCAGAGAGGGATGTCAATTTGGAGGATCTCTACTCACGGAGATGAAACACCGTCAGGGTTATGCTCGGCGAAGGATCATGATGGATCTTTGTAGAGTATTCTACCATACATGACAACGCCAGGTCTTGACATCCAAAGACCTAGATACGGTGATAGCCATGGTGGTGGATGCTCAAACCGTGATGTTAGGTTTTCGAAGCCAGGTCAAGGATAGCAGTTGCAAGGAGTGGATACCAGCGCCAGGGCGTGAGGCTAGTAGCGTCAAGCTGTGCATCAACTACATGTGTATAACAGGTCTCGTGACCGTGGGTACCTGACCATGATCATATGATCAACTATGGAGGACTTTACCATCTTTCTTTTGTTTGTTTTTCCTCGCTTGCGTTATGGCAGCTGTCGTCTCGTGGTAGCGTTGGTTTCAAGGGCAATACTGTTTTGGCTACGAGCTATACTTATATGTCTAGTTTGTCTTGTTATCCGTATCATGATCATCCAGGTCGGTCTATGCTATCATGTTTATGGTATCTGGGACCTCGCTATGTGATGAGCTCCAAGCTTTACCTGCCCTCAGGAGGTGGTTAGGCACCGGTTTCAAAAAGCATGTATTTCTCCATCCCTCGCCTTGTTCACGCGCTGACACGCGGGTAAGCGAGACAGTGTGCTACCCAACTAACGAAACAGCTCTCAGTAACTGGGACAGTGGGAAACAAATGAACAAAATTGGTGATTTTATTTAAGGCTTATTCGAAGCCATACGATAGCGATTAATTTTGTTGCCCGGGCAGTAAGACGCCCATGAGCAGGCTAAATGCTGTGGCCAGAAATTGCCAGTCGGGCTAGAGATACTCCATCGACCCATCACGATATAGTATTAGTACAGTATAAAATTAGTGAGATTATGGAGCGCCGGTAGGACGAGATAGGGAACACGCACAGGCGAGGAGGGGTCAAGTCGGTCGAAAAGGATGTCGATTTGGGCGCGTGCGCCCCGACTTTTATCTACCACAACAACATAATCTACGATCTAGGCTCTTTAGACTAATGGATATGGACGGCATTTTGGAGATGCCATTCGTATCTATGTGGGTGAAATATGTAGGCAAGAAAAGGCTGCTAAAAGCAGGGAATAATCATAAGTACAGTATCGGCCGCATGGGCGTCGTATCGGACGACGCCCCCGATGTCACTCGGCCTCTGCGCCGTCGCGCTTGATTGGTCAGTAAGTAGGATATGTAGCAGTGGCGTCGAGGTATTGCCTCGACGCCGGACGGTCTGTAAAAGGTAGAATAAAAGAGAATAGACTATAAGCAGTTAGAATTTCTAACTGAAAGTCAATCGATCCCTATGCACAAAAAGATATGATTCAGGAGAGGTAAGTAGATCTGTATCGTATATTGTCTTGGGCCGCATGGGCGGCCCCTGTAACGCGCTCACCTTTCTCCTGCGCTGGTTGCCCGGGCGCGCTCCAGGCGTCGCCCGAGCGTCTCCTCGGTGCCGGCGGCAGAACTCCACTAAAAATAATGAAAGTATAGACGCCGGAGAGACAAAACACGGACGTGTGGGCACACGTACGAGAAGGGGGAACGAGACGGATCAAAAGGATGGATATTCGGGCGGTTACACCCCGACTGTTAACTACGACAGGTTGATCTACGATCTACGATTAATGAGGGTTGGTTTCTTTTGGTTGTTTGGCATTTACCTAGTGTGAACTTGAAGTATGGAAGATAGGTAATGAGCGAGCTAAGAAGATACAGTATATATGGATGGCTATAAGTAAGGTTACCAGCCGCGGATCATGATGCATGATGTGTCACATGGTCGACATCTTCGAGGCGGCTTGGCATCGTGCGGTCACGCTTGGTCTGATCTAAAGGAATGGCAGGGTGCTAAAGTAGTCAGTGAACTAAGTAGTGTTAGTCCATGTAAGGTGATGGCCTCGGAAATAAGTGAAAGTGTCCTGAGCCGCATAAGACAGCCCTACTAATGCAGCCGTCGATCGCTGCGGCACTGATTCCCTGGGCGCGCGCCAAGCGTCGCCGTTGCCCGAGCGTTCTTCCATGCTGACGGTGAAGCTCCACTATAGAATGGATCCGATGGCTATTGTAGCAGCAACAATTTTTGGTCGCACAAACGCTCAGCGCCTGGCCATCGCGCGCGAGATCAGCTGGACTAATAATAAGGGGGATTAGTCCAAGGTGGCCGGGATGAGTGAACAATGTCAGGTCAAATGAGGCCAGATGTCCTCCACTTTATTTGTGCATGCCAGAGAAGAAAACAAGAACGAAGCGTACGTTCCAGATATCTACACTTACTTTACTTTATTGTCTACTGCCTCTACTCTCTCAAAAGACGATGTGCTATAAACAAATACATGTGGCCCGTTTCCAGTTATGATAAATATCAAATGGAAAGTCGTGAGAGGAAAAGGTCTTCCACGTCTACATCTTTGCGTGTCACGCATTCCGTTGCGGTCCCTCTCACAACGTCGCATCTCCTTCCTTATGCACGCCCGCAAGACTCAGCAGCTCCACAACCACTTCGAGAGGGCTCGTCACGTGCCACTTGGCACGCGTGCGCTTCGAAGGGTGTCCGACGGCGGTCGTGAAGATGTCCTCCGGGGTAAGTTGCAGCTGCACGCGTGGGTGCTGGTCGGCGATGAGAGAGACGGATAGCGGTGGGTCCATTATGTACGGCAAGGGAGCATCCGTGAATTGTAACGCGCGGAACATGTCCTCATCAGTCTGTTGTGTCACGTTCGTCGACCTAGATTAAGAGAAAGAGGGTGTGAAGGACGAACCTTGTCGTCGCCGGCGCAGAAGACGAACTGCGCATCCGGGTTCAGGTACAAGATTCGCTTGACAATCTCGCCCTTGTTGACTGCGAGTGGGCGCACCTCGAGGTTCTTTTTGCCAACGAGAACTACGAAACGGCTCAGTACCCACAGCATTTTTACGTTGAGGGGGAGGAATAATACCTTCAATCGGCCGTTTGTGCGCGACGTTATTCTCGAGCAAATCTTGACATTGCCTGCACTGGAAAAGCCTGCAGGTTACCTCAATTAGCGCACATAGACAGATATCATGTGTGCTACACATACCCCCACTCTGGGTCAGTTGCACGGTAATGCCATGTAATTGAGCTCTTCTTGACTTCGATGTGGCTGCCCGTCGTACGCTCCGTGTAGTATTTGAACACTTCGAGGACCTCGTTCATCCAGCTCATGTCTAAGCTCTCAGTGAAATTCGTCCATTCCGTTGAACCGGGGGCGCGTATGAACCCGCCATGCTCTGCGGACATGCCAAGCCCCCGGACATGCCCTAGATGTTGCTCAAGGAAAGCACCATCACGGCCTGAGATAATGTATACGAGATTGCGCGGGTCCGCCGCGAGCGCCGTGAGAGCCGTGAGGGTGTCTTCTGTCGGTACGGCCATTGATGGCGTCTTGACAATTGGTGCCAGGGTGCCCTGAACGATAACGCTCGATGTCAACAAAAAATACGAGGGAAACACTCGTGGCAAACGCACGTCGTAGTCGAGCAAGAAAAGGCGCTTCGCTGCTCTAGAGTAGCGCTCAAGCATATGATGAGTGGGTAGTGCAGGCGTCTGACGTGCGATACCCTGAGAGTTGACGACACTGAGAAGTAGCTTAACGAGTGACATAGCCCAAGTCTGCGATGTGTGCGTCATAATGACGCTGTGCAATTTAGCGTGCCGCGTCTCTTTTTCCTCCTGAGACATTTGTAACCCTTGGTGCATAACCGCTGCTACGTCCTGCACGCGAATATCGTATCAACAAAAAGTTGAGAAGAGGCAGTTATCACTAAACGGACATCAAGATTCCATGGATTGATCTGGAGCGCCTCAGTCATATTAGAGGAAATCCCCATGAACTCGCTCAGCACGAGAGGAGACCGTTTCGTTTTGCCTTGAGCAATGACAAACTCCATTGATGTCGTATTCATACCATCGCGCAACGGTGTGATCACTCCAAGGTCGGCGGCGCTGAGCAGAGCGTAGAACTCGTCCTTCTTGATCGTCTGATGGCTGCAAGCGGGAAGTAAGTTACTCCCGCTGGCGAAACAGACGAGTGAAGGCGCACTAGTGGTGGACAGGGATGAAATCCAAGCTACCGAACTCGCCATTAATGGCGCTCACGAGCTCACTGATTTGGCGTTCCAGTTTCGGAGAGTCGGACAGAGCAGGCGATGTCACTTGAATAAGCACAACCCGGCCTATCCACTCGGGGTGCTCGTGCAGCAGCTTTGCAAATGCGCGAAGTTTTTGTACGACACCCTTGACGACATCCAGCTTGTCGCGCCCGATGATGATTTTCTTGCCGGCGTAGAGCTTGAGAAGAGACTCTAACTTTGGTTGAATGCCCGGACGCGCGCTAAGAGCATACTTCAATATATGAAAGAGAGATTCAGAGACCAAAGAAGTACTTACAGGTCATACGAGACACGCTCCGCGTCGACGCCTACGGGAGTGTGCATGACAGCAGTGACATGGCCTTCAACGTCGATACCGCGTGCGGTAACCTCGTAGCCACATACTCGGACACAGGATGACGTAAAGTGGCGCGAATATGAGTATGTTTGGAAACATACAAGGTTGGCGCCGAGCATGCCATCCAAAATCTCCTTCCGGCCTGCGGTGCGTGCATATCAATTCCATGGGTACCGAAGCTCAGAAAATGCCTGTATACGTACGGGGAAGGCAACGAAAGACTTCGCTACTTGGCCACGGCGTGTGAACAAAGAGCCCGACGTAGACATCAGGGAGCATC
>QFDW01000955.1:0-17782 GCA_003315895.1 Lactifluus rugatus | reverse complement strand
AATCGGGATATTCTGAGTATGGTGCATCCTATGAAAAAATGGCGTCATCAGCGAGGCCAGCAGTTGCAACTACAGGCCGCCTCACATAACGTTCCTGATGAACAGACACAACCTTCGGACATCTCTGTGTCATCTCATGCTGCAAGTGCAGGTCGCAGGTTGTTTGAACAACTGGCTGCCCAAATGCGTGCGGAGCTACAACCGATCCCCGAGGACCGTCTAGATGGACAAAACCACCCACATCTATCCGTGGTAGACGAAGGTAGTCATGAGACGGTCGTTGTTCCCGACTCTGAACCTCCCGAACCTGCCAACATCTCATCAACCCCAGCCCGACCTGACTCGTCTTCGCCTCCAAAAGTTTCGCAACGCGATCGCCGAGATGATTCGTCACACCCTCTACCTGCTGATGCCGCTATACTAGACGAAATATCCAAGCATGATAGAGACGACATGATAGTCGATGAAGACGATGACGAAGAGGATATTCCTTTGTGTCTCACTGTTGGTCGTCCAGCCACTCGGGCTGCTCCGCCGTCTATTAAAGCAGGAAATACACCAAAGGTATTATATCCTTCTTTTCCCATCTCTTACCCCCCTGACCACTTCTCCAAGGCGAAGGCAGGACCATCTCGCGCGGGCAGAAGTATTGGGGGTGCAGCGCGAGCTAGGGTTTCCATAACACGAGGAAACAACTGCGCTGAGAAAGAAATCCCATCATCAGCCCCCGAACGGGACCATCGCTCCACCGCTGTTCCTCCCAGGTCGCCGACTCGCACCGGCTCGCGTCGGGAGGCCAACGAACGTGGAGCTACAATAGGGATACCTGACACGTCAACTAATCGAGTGACCCCCATTCCTGATGAAGCCATCACAGAACCCGCTGATGACCTACCCATGGAAACCATGGATATTGAGGATGAAATACCCCCTCAACGGGACTCGAAAGTTCCATCGGTCCATAAAGGGCCCGCACTTATAGCTCGCAGGGCGGCGTCCAAGTCGGCGTCTAGAATGGCAAGGAGAACGCCATCCAGTGCTACAACCGTCCGTGCTATGAAACGGAGCAACCAGCATGCTAAGGCGACGCGCGTGTTTGCTCTGTGGAAGCAAGCCGCTGCCTATTTTTCCGGCATCGTGTACGAACGCATGGGACAATCAGATCGCTTTAACATCAACTTTGACGATGGCGACGAAGATATAGTCGATCTGAAGAACCTCCGTCGGTTGGAACTCCGAGTTGGCGACCGTGTTTCCATAATCGAGAGCCAAGAAAAGGCAACCATTGCGGATGTTGACAGACAACATCGTGACTTCGTGACGGCCCGACTTGTCAATGACCCCACGACGGAGTTCGAAGTTGAAGTCCTCGGGATCAAGATCCACAGCCGGGCGATTGCTTCTCAGTGGTGCAATCGAACAATTAACACGGACGAGATCGTGACGGCGGTATCAACGCCCAAAACTGAGACACCGGCTTCGTTAAGAAACTCGAGTGCCAATTTGAACAAGAAGAAGGTGCTGACTAAAGTGGGAATTGTCGTCACAATGTCGGTCGGTTCTGACCGCGAGAAGGAGAGGGAGTCAATTATGAGGATTATCAAGACTAACGGGGGAACCGTGCTCGATGACTGGTCCGACATAGTTGCTATGGCTGGAGAATATTCTGCAAACAAGAAACGATGGGTCATTACCAGCGAGAACGTTGGCATTGAGATGAAGCACGACATCCAGCAAGTCTTCCTCGTCTCCGACGCTGCAAATGCAAAGCCACGGTTCCTAACCGCACTCGCGCTTGGCATACCGTGCCTCTCAGTCGACTGGCTAAGGCACCTGTCGTCCGGCGTGAGTTTGACAGTACGATTCAATTGAACAGATGCTGAGAGGTTTTCAAAGCAATGCGCCATCTCAGATTGGCCCTATTACCTCTTGCCTGCGGGCTATAGCGACGGCTTGGGAGCTCGGGTCACCCAGATGGTAGACCTCGACTGGGGCACGACCCTCGATCACCTAACTGGCATCATGTCAAACAGTGTTGCGACAAAGCTCTTCTCGAATAAATCTGTGCTCGTATTAGGGTCGGAGTACTTCCCTCCTCCAGCGAAGGGTAAAAGGAGACTGGTACGTTTTTCTTTCTTTTTCTGGTGAGCGGCACGTTGATTCCCTAGAACTCTAGGGTACCTCAAGCGTTGGTGATGGAAAGGCCAATGACGGTGGACCGTTCATTCCCAGCATCATTGTGTCGATGGGTGCTGCGCGTGTGGAAGCCGTGCCTGAATTGAAGTACTCCTCCAGCCCTGATCTGAAAGACTTTCAGTTCGTGGTAGTGAAGGATCTGCACGAACTGCCACCAGTCGGCAGAGAGAAGTATGTTTCTATGGAATGGGTTAAAGACTGTCTCATCGCGGGGAGGATTTTCCCTCCTCGGGTGTAGCAATTTAACTTAATGTATGTATTTTCATCGCACATTCTGATCTAGTTCCTTGCTATCTGTGACTATACTACTACCACCTCGCATATTAGTCATTTGTTTATTAATAGCCATTGCCATTGGCCCATGTCCTCTAGAACCGTAAGATCACAAGCAGCTGGAGTAAATCTGACTAAGCGATATAAAAATACATCAGACAGTGTCCAAAAGTTAGGTTAAAACCAAGTAACGGGAGGAGGGATGATCCAACCAGGAGATATGGTTGTCATCTAGCTAGGCAACCGTAACCCACATCGTGCACATTTTTTCTCTGTATCGATCCTATATAAAGCATTAGCGCACTCGCAAGTTGAAAACTTAAATTATTGCATACCAGAGGAAGATAAGGCCTATCGGGAAAAGAAGAATGGCACAAATGATGCCACAAAGACCAAAGCTTGTGGTCACGTCATGTTCACCCCTCGCACAGCGAGCGTAAACTGCGAATACACGTTGACTAGGGAAGAGGTGAACGGCTGTGAATGGACTCACGCTGATTCCGATACTGTTGCCCAGCCCACTCGTCAGCAGACATAGCCTGCGTCCCTTGGGAGGAGGAATTCCATTGAGGCAACGACGTAGGAGATCCTGAAGGAGGTTGGGTCGATGATGGTGGGTACTGCTGGTACGTTTGTGGTGCATTATGTGAGGGCTCTGAAGGGTTTTCTGAGGAAAGTGCATAAGCCGGAGGTGGTACGCTCAGAGGCAGCGGGTCTTCGGGTGGTAATTTCACATCAATGACCATTGTGGAGACAGGATACTAGCAAAATCAGGAAAAGAAAGCGAAGGAACGTAATGAGCGAGGAAGGAGAGGTGGAGCGGGGGAGTTGGTTGAGATATTGGGCTTGTTATTCGCGCTGTGGTTAGATACGGACGGGCACCGCCTCGGGCCGCAGTCAAGGAATTCGGAACTGTTAAGGGAAAAGTAACGGTGAGGCGGTGACTGATGCCTCGGCTTGTTTCCTTCATCGCGTGTTATCTAATCCTCACATGATCGTGCCGTCACCCGCTGCTTGAACGACCACAGGCTTCTGGGTCGCCTGCCCCACACCCCTTGCTACTTAACCACTATGGAGAACGAGTATGAAGTTGGTACGCCTATCATCCCAATTTTTTTGGTTTTCTCTCTGATCTAGTGGGGAAGAAACCATTTCGAAGGCGAAGGTGTTCATGAGGGGTAAGAAGATGGGTTGGGTAGGTCCAATTCTTGTACTCAATTGCTTGCATATCCTGATCTAATTAATTCAGAAATTTTATGTCAAAGTGCGAAGCATGTCCTCCTATTTAGTTGCAGGATACTCAACATCTCCTGCGCGGTAGTGGAAAGGCTACGACGACACCGACAACACGTACGTTCAAGCAACATCACCGGTTGGCAGACACGTTGCTCACGCGTTCTTCGCAGTTGGGAACCGTTCAAGTCTTTCGAAGGTAGCGGAGAAGAGATCGTTACACGATTCTGGGATTGTGTAGACACCAAAGGCCGTGACATAAACTCAATCGAGGGATGGACCAACGGCGAGGAAGTATTTCCAACTGTATCCCCACGTATGCCCTCCTCCTCTGAACATCGTTCTAGCAATTCATTGTCTGTTAAGGCCGAAAGGGCAGGCCGGTATCTAGAAAAGATAGCCTCACTGACGCTCCACCACCAACGGACGAGCATACTTCTTTAAAGAGGACCACGAATGGGAAAAAGGCCAAGAGACCGTCAGAACATCTTGAATCTGGAACCTCATCTAAACGGCAACGGACAAGCTCTAGGAGACGCAAGTCGGATTTGCAGCCGGCACGACGTGCCCTGCGTAAGTCGTCCAGCCCAGTCAGTTTATCTTTGGTGTAGTTCCAGATTGTGGGATTGAATTGCATGGACTATGCAGGTTCCTGATTCTCACTCTGAGGGTGAAATGCTCGTGGATTCCTTGCTAAAGACGGGTACGCCCATGGTCGAGTATACTGTGACTTGAAATCTAACCTCGGTTAATTAGCGCTGGATGGCAAGCCCGCCAGTATTAGCCCCTCTCAGCAAGTGGAACAAGCCGAACCAGGGAACTCGACAACTTCTAGTGTCCAAGTCCAATCTCAGCTGCCTGAGGGATGCAGTCGTCCTCCAAACTCACCCCACCCCTTATCATCAAACCCCGTAACTGATGAATCGATATTCTCCCTGCCTCCCCTTGATCCACGCGAAGAGGTGGTCCTCCCACGAGAATTTATCGCCCCCCAGACCGGCCGCAAGAAAAGTAGAGGGGTTTTAAAAGGTAGGAATGCCTCACTCCTTACGTTCAGCAAGAAAAAAGGAACCCTCGAAACGATAAGAAGAGAGCGCTCTGTAAAGGATGACGAAACTCTTCAAGACACTGACGAGGTCCTAGAGCTCCTCGAGTCCAATAGTAATCCCCTTGGTAGCATCGCTTTTGGGTCAGGCTCTTCGAGTCCCGAAAACCCCTTGCAGGATAAAGACAACACTGCGTCTACGTCAGAGAAGAGAAAGCTGGAGAACATTGTCGACGCTAAGGATCGCTCGCTTCCGGACTATGAAGAGCAGCCTCGGCCAGTTAGTCCCTCTAATCCAACCGAGTAAGGAATTTTTCAATATATTATTCAACCCTGTATGAACCGTTTTCCCAGGCTGCCCGAAAAAATGCCTACCTCGGTCAGCTTTCCTGACCCCCCATCCGGCGGGGGCAGCCCCTGGAAGAGGGCAACTATCTTTGGACCACTGTAAGTTCATGCTGGAGTCGGAGGTTGATTCCTTGTGATAACGTTATGTAGAGCAATCGGTACCACGTTGCAGCCTTGGGTGTCGCCCTCGGCTTCTCCTACTGGGTGAGTGTCTAGCTATAACTGTCCTTCGATGGTTCACCTGGAGCAATACACATAGGATGTCTTCCTCTTCGATCCTGAACTCTTTTCTTCTAACTCTCGACAATTCGACCTCGATACCAGTGGCACTCAAGGATGTATCATCGACACAGGCGTTGCACAACCTTCGTATTGAGAACATTGTCCCAGGCACCTCTGGGCCCCCTGGGAAGCTGTACACATCCCATGCTGCTACGGCTCTTCTGGAAACACTCGAAACAGGAGGGTCTTGTGCTCGCTTGGTTCTTGATGAGACGGCGACCACTGAGCAACGGCTAGTGTTTGATGCGTTTTGCAGTAAGCTCGAGGAGGGTGGTCTGGCGCGTCATCTAGTTTTTTGTATGGAGGATAAACTAACGGACTTTCTCATCAGTTTGTTGTAATGGCAAGCTCAGAGGTCTTAGCTTGCTGCTCGTCGACGAACGAAGGTCACACCAAGAAGCTTGCGTTGACTGCTTCTCTACAGGGCTTGTCTGAAACGGTCGTGGTGTCACATGTCAAGGTGGCTAATTATTCTGCGTTCGCTGATGCCGCATCGCAGGCAGAAAGCATTCGTTGGTAGATCCAATGTTAGTATCACGATCTCTACGTTACTTATCTATGGGAGACTTTTGAGTTTTTGCTACGTTTTGTAATGTTTTATTTAATGAGTGGGCAAGTTGAGGCATCACAGACGCACGAACACGTGATCCACGCGTAAACACGATGCGACTCGAAAGCATTTCCATTTCGGAGCGCTGTATTTGATCAACTACTGCAGAATGCTCCGTAGAGCACCCACCACCACAGACGGAAAACTGATTGATAGGCACCAAGAAAGTATTCGTATCAACAGGCCCTTTAAGACCCCGAGTCCTGTCGTGCAGCGTGCTCTGCCACAGAGGAAGAGAAAACGCGTTTCATACAAAGAGACCCAAGAAAACGATGATGACGCAGATTCGGATTCAGGCTCGAAGTCAGCAAAGAGGCGAAAACCAACGGTTGATACTGGGAGTCCTACTAGCCATGCCTACCAGTTCCCGGTTTACAAACCGAAGCCCTTCAACGAGCTGTTCGGACCTCGTAGATATACCATCCCCGTTATGACAAACAAGAACGGTGAGATTGTCAAGGTTATCCAGTCAAATCCCTCGCTTGGTATAAGACCTGAGGTCAAGATCATACCTCGGCCTCTACACGATCCGATGGAGGACCATGCAATTGTACTCTATGACCCCACTATCGATACGCGGGAGACAGATGAGGAGAGAAGGGAGAAGGAGAAGGAAGAGCTCAGAGCCCAAGCCGAGAGGGAGGCGAAAGAGAAAAGTGCGGGTCTGTACAACCCGCATAAGAGCCTAAGACAGCTGCTTGGCGGTGGGAAGGAGAAAAAAGCCCACAAGAATAAGGTGCCAGTCGTCATCGACCCACGCCTTTCCAAGGTCCTGCGACCTCACCAGGTCGAAGGTGTCAAGGTACGAACTTTGTCCTGACTCCCCGACCAACCCTACTCAATTAAATGCTACTCCCCATAGTTCTTGTACCGATGTACAACTGGAATGGTCGTGGAGAACCAATATGGCTGCATCATGGCCGATGAAATGGGTCTCGGAAAGACGCTGCAATGTATTGCCTTACTTTGGACGCTTATCAAACAGTCCCCCCACGCAGGGAAGTCCACCATCGATAAGTGTATCATTGCATGTCCATCCAGTTTGGTCAAGAATTGGGCAAATGAACTGGGTATGCAATTATCCTTCGCTCAAGCAGATTGCTGAGATTCTTCTCCTAGCAAAGTGGCTTGGTAAAGACACCATAACGCCTTTGGCTGTGGATGGTAAAGGTGGGAAGGCTGAATTGCTCCAGCGAGTTGCACGCTGGGTTTCCGCCATCGGAAGGAACATCACCCAACCAGGTTAGTCAACTTCACCGCGTCTGAGTCACTCAATACAGCCTGACCCCCGTCGTAGTAATGATAGTCTCGTACGAGACATTGAGAACACTGACGGCACATCTGGCGAACTGCAAGATCGGCCTTCTACTTTGCGACGAGGGACATCGCTTGAAGAACTCTGGTATGTGAGCTCGCGTTTCTTTTCCCCAACCTTCTTCATTCAAAGTATATGCGTTCCTAGAGTCGCTCACGTTCCAGTCTCTCAACTCTCTTGATGTAAAGCGCCGCGTAATCCTCTCTGGTACTCCCATTCAGGTATTAGCTCGATATCCAATAAGACTCGGTCCGTTGTTGAAACACATCCTAGAACGACCTTTCAGAATATTTTTCGTTGCTCAACTTTGCAAATCCGAATTTCTTGGGATCGAAGAACGATTTTCGGAAGAACTTCGAGAACGCTATCATTCGCGGTCGTGACGCAGACGCGACTGACGACGTGAAGGCGATGAGCGAGAAGAAACTGAAGGAACTCGGCGAGATGGTTTCCAAGTTTATCATTCGCCGAACGAACGATCTTCTCTCGAAGTACCGTGCGTTGATTTGCTGTTACTGCTCACATACACTCACTTAACCTTGATTTATAGTCCCGGTCAAATATGAACAGGTCGTTTTCTGCGGGCTATCAGATTTCCAGTTGTCCCTGTACAAGTTGTTCATCTCGTCTCCGGAAATACAAGCACTGCTTCGAGGGGCAGATTCGCAGCCTTTGAAAGCGATCAACATTCTCAAGAAACTTTGCAATCACCCTGAACTCCTCGACTTGCCAAGTGATCTCCAGGGATCAGAACACCTGATACCGGAAGGATTTTGCGGCCCTGGTCAGACGGCCGGCGCGAAAGGCCGCAACAGGAATCAAATGGTGCGCTGTGAGTGGAGCGGTAAATTCATTGTACTGGAGAGGTGGGTGTAAATTGGCTTCCGGGAGTTGTGTACTGACATTGAGCGAACGAAGATTCTTGCATCGCATTCGGACCGAAACCAACGACAAGATTGTGCTCATCAGCAATTACACCCAAACATTGGATATCTTTGAGAAGCTCCTTCGGAGCAAGAAGTGCGTCGAAGTCTATCATGCTCGACTGCTCTAATATGACCTCCATAGATATGGCTACTTCCGCTTGGATGGCACGATGTCTATAACCAAGCGCCAGAAGCTTGTCGATCAATTCAATGATCCTGAGGGCCAGGAATTTGTATTTTTGCTTAGCAGTAAGGCTGGTGGATGCGGGATCAACCTTATTGGGGCAAACCGCCTGATCTTGTTTGATCCTGGTAAGTCTTTCTTCTTGAGGTGCTGAACTGCCCCCACACCAGCCCGCAGATTGGAACCCTGCTGCAGACCAGCAAGCGCTGGCGCGTGTCTGGCGTGATGGCCAGAAGAAAGAGTGTGCGTGCCCCTCTTCTGCCTTCCGGCCGTAGTTGTTTATTCTGTGCAGGCTTTGTCTATCGTTTCATATCCACGGGCACGATAGAAGAAAAGATATTCCAGCGTCAAGCTTCCAAGCAAGCCCTTTCTTCGGCGGTAGTCGATGAGAAGGAAGACGCAGAGCGTCACTTCTCAATCGACGCCCTCCGGAAATTATTTCTGTTCAACGAACACACGGTGTGCGAAACGCACGAGACCTTCAAGTGCAAGCGTTGCCAACATGGCAAACAGATAATCAAGGCTCCGGCACTACTCTATGGCGATGCTAGCACGTACGTATTCCAACCATTCTCACATTTCGCAGATACCTGACCAGACCATTATTTAGGTGGAATCATTTCACTAATGGGGAACTAAGAAACAACCATGATGACTTACTCAGAGCCGAAGTGGGCTGCCCTGAGGTTTCATTCGTCTTCCAATATGTCAGTCATTAGATTTCCAGGGTCCTACAAACCTAAGTTATAGTGGCACATCGGACAATGTATACTAGTATTACATGGCTCTATAGACCACAGACAATATGAACATCATAAGAAATCAGACCAGCTTCCCCATTGTCCTGCGACAGGCCGTACCTTCACCTTCTCGCCAGCCAAACCAAAGTATGACGCCTTATACCACGACTTCATCTCTTCTTCGCTATATGGCCCAAACACCTGGCCTTGCTCACCCGTAGAGCCAGGCACGTCCCACTTGTATTCATATTTGACGTTCGCGGATGGAGGTACCCACGATGGGTCGACTTTACCCGCAGACCTCACAGACCGCACGATCTCTTCATAGGTTCGCGAGTAAATGTCCGTGTCGCCAAGCGAAAGAAGGGTCGAAGCAAGATGAGTGAGATGTTCAACGTCCGGTACCGAGCTGGGGCGCTGGTCTGTGGATATGCGTGGGTCTTGCGACGAAGACTTCGCCGTCCGCGAAGCAGAACTAGGGATCGAATTTCAAAAAGCCATAAGGCTGGCGAAATCAACAACCATAAAGGAGGAGCGCACCCTGACTGCTTCGTCTTGTTCTGCTTTGCGCGCGCACCCAGCCGTTGCAAGGCCTCCAACACCGTCTCGCCCTTCTTTAGCATCGCAAGCACCTCCCTTTCGACGGCCTCTTTCCCACCCAACTCCTCGAGCTCCCTCTCCTCCGCCTGCATCCTCTCCTTCTGCACCTTGTCCTGCCTCCGCTTCCGCTTCCTGGCCAGTTTGATCTCGCGCTCTCCAAGGCCGTCCATCCATCGATCGTGCAGCGCGTGTGGATCAAAGTTCCGCACGTACATTCCATCCTCGGAGAACTTGCCCTCCTCCATCTCTTCGCGCATATTGAACGAAGATATCTCGTACCCCATCCCCGCTTTCTTCCGGCGCTCCGTATCGTCTTCGTCCTCCGGTTCGTCCTCATCGCCCGACGACTCCTCTTCCTCATCATCACCATCGCCAGACCCGCGCCCAAACTCCTGTCCCTCAATATCGCCGAGACGTAAGAACTTTTCGCCTTTTTTCTTCTCTCCCGCATCAGGCTGGTTGTGACCTTCTTTCGGACCGTCAGTCGCGAACATGTCGTCGTCCTCCTCGTCGTTCGTTGCGCCGTCGGCACCGGGACGCCGGCTGAGAACGACGCCTTCGCCATCGTCGCTCGAATCTGATTCGTAACCCTCTGTCTTGACGCGCCCTTTACGTGTCGCAGAGGGATTTTCGAGAGCCGCATCCACTTCCTCTGCGAAATTAGCCGTGTCGTCTGCGGGCTCGACGAAGCGCGTCTTTTTAGTCGGGCGAAGGTCAGAGCCCGACATCTCTGCGGAACTTGTCGCTCTCTTTGACTGTTCTCGTAGAGACATGATATGAGCAGCGTGGAGATGATGAATATAGCCCCGAGGCCCTAAACGGCTGCTGCCAGCGATTGGTGGTTGGGGCTTATCTCAGCGGGCCGGCGGCCCGTAGGAGAAAACTGATATAAATTACATTTGTGCTATCGAGGAAGACTCCTGAAATCTATACTTGCTGGAGGCTCGTGAGATAAGAGCACTAGCGGACAACTAATCCCTGACATCCGTCTCCTCTGCAGTTACAGGTAATCGGCGTCGTGTGGTATATATCTCTTCCACATCATCAGCTCGTATGAGACCTTCTTCCTCTGCGGCAGTTACCTCGTGTGCAAACGCTCGGGATGCACGTGTGGGAGGATGTAGCCGGTATATGAAAGACTGGGTGACTATGGCTACATCAAACATGAGAGTGCCACCGCTCCCGAGGAGGTACCTGCAGGAGACCGTAAGAGGACAAAGGAATGCATGGCCTTAGCGAACGTACGGCATGCTCTCGGTAAGAAACCTAGACGACTCCGTGAGAGGACCATGCATATTTGGCGAAGAGAGTATAGACAGAACGTAGAAAAAGTTGCCGAGGAAAGCAAATACAAAAAGATATATAGATAGCCCCTGTGAAAGAGTTGGAAACGGGCACGGTCGGCGTCGAGCAGTTCAACATACCTCTACAGACTTCCTAACAAACTTTGGACAGCATGAGAATGAATCGAGGAGTGTCATATGAACGACTTCGACACGCACATTTTTCCATATTTGCGGAAGCCTAGATGTCAGATACAATGTCGTGCATGCCCATGCTGAGACGCGACCAATCACGCGCTCCAATGGGGGATCAACCGCCGGTGGTCTGCTTGCAGAATCATGTTCATAAGGAAGCATATCAAAAAGGGGGTCAACGGTCGTTAATGGCGGGCTCTCATGTGTAGGGGATGGGAACAGCAACATAGGTGGCGCAGAACTTGATAACTCGGATGATAGCACCCTCCCGGGTTGAATGACAGCGCGGCTTTCTCCTCTATACCTCTGCGTTCCAAGCGTCCCAATTCCGAACAACGTCCAGGCACCCATGAAGACCATGGTTGCACTACGCCTGCTAACTCGGGAGCTCCGCCGGCGTTGACTCCCATCTTCACTGCGATGCCAGTCATGTACCTCCTGTTCTGGGGGAGAGAGATTGGAACGCTGCAACGAACGACCGCGATCCAGCGGGTCGAAGTCATCTACTGTGGACGTAATCTGGAGGGAGTCTGGTATTGGCGAGGATGGCATATCGTGGCGGCTCCCCGTGCGAATGTGGCTGGATGAGGGAAGGCCTTCTTTATTCCAGAAGACATGCTTTTGGCGGTTAGACCAATCAGAATGGGTGCTATCTGCTAGCATGGCAAGAGCATCTTCGTCCACGTTGCCATCGTCTTCCCGGCTTAGACGGCGCAGATCGTTATCTAGGAGGCCATCTAAGCTACGGCGTGACCAACGAGTATGAGCGTATGTTGAACCCGGAGGCTCATTCCTTTGAGAGGCAAGCACCGCTGCAACAGTAGCCACATTTGCCGCAGCTGTTGAGAGGGTGCGATAACGAGATGGTGCTCTCTCTCTCGACGTGCGATATGCAAGGGACCCGGCACGCGAGCGGGACCGGGAGAAGGCCGACACGGTGGGAGTGGCGGTTTTACTATAATAAAAGTATTGAGAGAGTAGCGTGAGGTCAACGAAGCAGAAGTATGTAGCGAGCCATGTCTGAGAACCTCTGAGCTTGGGGTAAACGCGTGATGAAATAAGAGAGTTACTTGGAATGGGAGTTGGTGAGTAAGTATGCATCCGATGAGGTTGGTCAGATCGCCTACAAGACCAGACATTCATGAGCCTCTATATGCGCGAGCAAATGAGGTACAGATAGTACCGAGTAACCAGTTGGCGAGGAAAGGGAGTGCAAGGCCCTCTACTGACTGTCGGCGAGCGTTCTCCAGGACCTGACTAGGAATAGAATAATATGTATATGGTCTGCATGATGAAGCAAGTATGACTTACGGGAACTGAGCTCCCAACCAGAAAAGCACAGAGATCAAGCCAGACCAGTCGCTAAATGACATTGGTGTGGTGTGGAGAGAGGACTGGGAGATGTAGCTTATGATAAAGCCGGCATTCCGTGGTTCCCGTTTTCTGCTTCCTTCGCTGTTCTCCTCTTGCCTGCTTGCTTACATTCCGCCAGCCGAGTCCGTCTCGGTCAGTCATGTCTTTGTCTTGTTCAACGACAAACTCCATTTGCACACATTCACCAACGCAACTGGCAAGTCCCATCTTATCTCAAATTTCGTTTCCTCCTTATCTTTTTGCCTTCATCAAAAGCGTGCACTCATCCTCGACTATCTCGTCCAACGTTGCTACATTCGCACAGCTAGGGCCTTCGCTGCTGACAGTACAATACGACATCTTGATGCAGATGGTGATGAAATTCGTCGACCAAATGGAGAGGATGATCCGGCCGGCCTCACTGACGAGGTCTTACACCAAGCTGAACTCAGGCGAGGTAGACATTCTTTCTATCATTTTGTCTCTTTGTCTCATCTTCTTTCAAATGCTACTTGTCTAGATATTCAAATAAATATCCTGTCTGGCCGTATCGATGATGCGATTGAACTCTTGAACGACAATTTCCCTTCTACTCTCTCTTCAATATCATCGACGGAATCTACCACGCCAAGGGTAGAAAAAACCAAACTTAAAACCGTCAAGACGGTACTACCTTTCACCGTAGAACCCGCGCACTTGTATCTCGAGCTTCGTATATTGGCCTTCATTGAAGCGTCCCGGACGAAACCTCTACCATACGAACCTTTAAGAGCTCCCAGCTTCGAACCGGAACTCCCCCCCGGGATATCCCCTTCAAACAATCTACGAGATCCTTCTGGCGAACTCGATGGCGATGTTCATCTTTCTCGTTTATTGAAATATGTTTACGAGTTGTATGATTGTTCCCAAGCCTTGCAAGACCCACACGAGCGGGCTGGGTATCAACACGAACTCAGTGCCGTCAGCAGCCTCTTGGCATACAAAGTGCCTGAGCAAAGTCCCATGGCAAAATACTTGTCTCAAGAACGGAGGCAGGTAGTTGCCGATGAGATCAACAGTGCAATACTTTGTATGTCCCCCTCGCTTTTAATCGCGACCGTCGTGGCGACTGACTATAACGCAGATCGGGCCGGCTACCCTCCTATCTCGTATCTCGAGCTCTATGTTCGGTACAATACCGTTATCTGGAATTACATGCACGAACATGACTTCCGTGTGTCACCGTCCCGTGGGTGGCCAGCCGGGATAGTATTACCCTCACGACCACGACCTATCTTGACATCCGCTTCTTTGAGCGCAAAGGCGGCCATGCCACGGAGGGACGACCCTGAGGTGCGGGACTCGTCTTTACTACCTGCTTACGGAGGTACTGATCCTGCGGTTAGATCGTACCTACCTTCGATCTCAATCAATTTCTATCCACTTGATGTGAGGACATGATGTACCTTAATCCTTCACCCAGACAACACGCCTTTTTTAGTCTGTATCATCACCCATGACTATTGTGATAGACGCACTCGTTTTGTTTTGTAGCTTGCACATGTGTATTTAACTTGGTTGTTTGTATCACTTCTATGGCCACCAAATGCAGATTCACGTCCCTTGGTGCTTAAAAAGTCTCTTCAGCAGCCAGTGGCTATGTTACAATCGTGACGTCGTCCCACCGCCGCTCGTTAACCTTCCTCAATGCTTCCAATGTAACCCCACAACAACGACATCCTAGGACTTTCAAGTATTCCCAGCGGCCCCATGCAACCCTCTCTAACGGCCATTCTCCACCCGAGGCTGGCTCCCCGAGCCACCGATTGTACGAAATATCCAAAAATTCGAGGAGCGGACACTTATCTGGCAGTCGGTGAAGTGGCACCGGCGTGGACAAGTGAACGAGGGCGAGGCGCGTGAGCGAAGGCGGGAGTGCGAGCAAGGTAGGGATCGGCAGGGAGGTGGACACGATCGCGAGAGCCGTGAGAGGCTGCCGGTGCGAATCAGACCCGTCGTCATCACCGTCGTCGTCGCCAGCTTCGGCGTCCCACCGCCACCGCACCCTCTCCTCCTCCGTTTTCCCAAGTCCGGAACTGCGGTCGTCGGCGACGAGGAAGAGCTCCGGACGTGGAGGGGTAGCCGGCTCGATGATGACGAGCTCCCCGTCCACTTGACTGTATTCTCTGCTGCTTCCGTAAGTCGTCCCTGGGAGGAGAAGCACGCGCAAGCTCGCGTTGGATAGCGGGCTGTGTACGGCGCATATCCGCATGAGTCGTTTCCGATTGTGAGGTGCGAGATAGGGCACGAGCTCGGTGAGGATGTCGGCACCCGTACCGTAATGCGCGACTAGAACGCGCAAGCAGAGCTCAGCGAGACACGGAACCACACCGACTGCTTCTGTGAACTCTATGCTGTTATTGCTGCTGCTAGTGGCAGTAATAGTACCTCTGGACCAAATCGTGACAGAATTATATTCATCGTTGCTTTGCGCAAGGAAGAGCGATAAAGCTTTCGCTCTCCACGCGGGGCCCTCCAAGACTTTGCCAGTGATTGGTGCTGCACTCACGGCGGCCCAACTTCGTGGGATTGGTCCTGCTGCTAGTGGAGGAGCAGCCTTCGCATCAACGTTGAGAGTCTGGGACGACAAACCATGGAGCTCCGAACCATATATCTCAGCATATGGGAGTGAGCGACCAACTGACCCCGATGCTGGAAGTGTTGCTGCTCCAGGTCTGGAAGCGCGTTGCGCATTCTTCGTGCGCCGGGAATGTTCCCCACTGTTGTCTTGTCAGCTGCTCTGAGTGCGGTCCTTCCGAATCAATTGTCGGTGCGTACCGAAGTGTACGCAAGAGGTCATTGACGTCCTTGTTGCCTTTGGGCGAACGGGAAACTTGACCAGCTTGACCCCTCATACCTATCAGCTCTCCACAGGCAAAAGACGTTGGCGAAGTTGATTAAACCGATCAAACTTGGTCAAGGTCAGAGCCGGGCGCCGACCGTAAATGAAATTCGTTCGCATGTATCGTAAAGGCGTACAAATGTATGACGAAAGGTGCGAGGCATATGTTTTACGAAAGCGATACATGGCGAACAAAATCCCACCCAACAGTAACTCTTATTCCAGGACGTCAGTTCATCTGTCGGACAAGCTGGTTTATGTTGGCTTCTCGATTACCAAAGTCTCCACCTTCAACATAATGCTTGAACTTCCGCGTCCGCCAGCCGCCAGTGGGATTCGAGAGTTTAAATGGCCAAAGAAAGTTTGACGCCTACAGGGACGGAAAATCAGAATAGTTGGGCAATTTATATCTACAGGACACTGGCCTGTTTGAAATTTGGGCCGACCGTGATGATTTCGTGTACAAGATCTTCAACAGACAAGATGTCGTACTTCCCGAGGGCGTTCTCAATGACAGAGTTATTGGACAGAGGGACACGCTGGCGGTTGACTTTGCCGTAGCCTCGCTTGTAGATCAGCTCACGGACAGTCTTCAAGTTAGGCTCGCTGAAGTGACAAAATTATACAATGAACGATGCGCACTCTCAGGCGAACGACATTTGGACGTACCCATAAGTGATATAGGGCTCGACAAGGCGAAGCATCTGCTGCGTAGCTTTCGTTACGCGCACGAACACGCCATTATTGATCTGTAGAAGGCGGAGTAGTTGGAGAATTTTTCGAGGCTTTGGTGCAATCTCGTTGATACTGGCGAGCATTATCAGGGCACAGTTTTGACCCAGAGTAGGGATACTACTCACCCTCGGATGCGAACAACGAACAGCACCTTGGGCTGAGCGGGGACATAGAAATCGCCGGATGTACGCGCTGCCCGCTTCAAGCGGATCTCTTCTCTTTCCTTTGATAAATACTCCTTCACATAAGATTCCGCACGCTTGAAAATGACCTTTCGTTTCGCCTTGGAGGCCTGTGTATGATGACGACGTCAGCACAGCAGAATAACATATAATATTGGGACAGTGTAATCAGTCCCGAAAGATGGTTAATTGGAGGCAGCATGGAAAAACATAGGTTTACTAGCCATTCCAGAGTATATTGTACATCACAAGAGCGGGGCTAAGAATGAATGTGCACCTTTTTGGCAGCTGCGGCCTTTTGTAGGCGCTCCTCGCGGGCCTTTTCGTTTTGCTTCCTTTTCTTGAGGAGGGTCTCGGGAACTTCGACGTCCTGTCATAGGTCACTCAGACGACACCGGAGGCCTGATTGACAGCTAGGTGCACTCACTGCAACGGTAGGGACACTAGGTCGACGATATGTCTATGGTTAGCACGACACAGTAGCAAGGGATAGGGAACGTACGTAGTCGAGGCTGCCATTGTCTTCGTGTTGATCTTTGTTCGGTCTCGTTCACATCCCAATCATCTGTCGGTGGCTGAAACTATACTATACAGTATGACTAATCATTTCTCACAGTAGAATTAATTCCCGCTACGCCAGTACTGTACCAAAATTGCATTTGGGGACCAAGATCTGGTCGTATATCCAGGTTCCAAAGCCCCGAAGAAATTTAAATCTAGTATCTTTTACGTGCCAGAGCTGGCTAATCAAGTCGCTTTCAATCCATTCATCTTGCGAAGTCAAATCCTCTAAGTTTTCAGTTCTCGATCGCGTCGTCTCACTCGACCAAACGGCGCATAGTTGGATTCTTTTCGCAGACCTCGCTCCCAAAGAAGGTTCAGTGGTACTTTGTGTTTGTTATCCCAACTGGCTCTACAATCAGCTGCCCACAACTGCGCAATCCCCAGCTGAAGATGAAGATGTTCTCTGCAGAGATGGAGCCTAGCGAAACAGAATGACACTTTAAGGAAGCCCTACGACTCGGACACAAACGCCGTGTCCGCCCACGCTTCCCATGTATACTCTTCCACCTTCCATACCCGACGCTCAGCGCTCAGCAGTCACTTGTTCAAATCACTCCCTGCCACGATGCTTTACCACAACCCGTCAGACACTTGCTTTACCAAGCCCGGCGTCGGCATGTGCTAAAATAGCTAGAGGAATATGCAGTTGTGCCAGCCTAACCTATGACGATTTTGTGGCGACTTCGCTGTGTACTACATGCCTTTCCATATGCTTATAATGCATAACATAACGGGCTCTGCCGTAGCCTTCTTTGTTATACGGTACGATATATTAATCTGACCCAACCCAACGTCCTCCACAAATACAACGAGTCGACCACCTCTGCTTCCATGCCT
>QFDW01000950.1:0-10039 GCA_003315895.1 Lactifluus rugatus | reverse complement strand
TTTTTTTTTTTTCCTAGGCTTGCTCTCCCCGAGTCAGTTCATTATAGGATCTTCTTTCCTTCTCAGGAAACCCTCTACGACTGCATCAATCCGACCAGCCTCCCTCAGGGTAAGCTTTGCTACAGCCTCCGAACAGCGCGTGCCTCGATTTAACTCTTTCAGAGTATGGCGGTAACCTTCCTTTGCTGTCGGAGATCCCCAACTTCCTGGACGCATGGCATGCTGTTCCAACGCCTTCCCTCTCGTCATCCCTTTCACCTTTGAAGGAGCAAGATAGCAGTGCAGCCCGGGCGAGTATCCGCCGCGGCGTCCCATCGCCCGAGCAAATCTCTCCACGGTCACGGTTCAATCCTTTCTACGGTTACCCGATCGGTCCATCGCCCCACTGTCCGGCTCCCGCCGCATTACCTTACCTACGCTACGGTCGCCAGCGAAAGCGAGATCTCCTTCGTACCCTCGCGGCCTTGTGGTGGGAAAAGTGGAGGTCGAGGGTTTCGTGGTCGTTCTTTCTCCTCCTCACCTTCTTTGGCGCGCGGTGGTGGTGGCGTCAACGAAGGAAAGGCGTGTTTTTCATTCGGGGTGGGCCAAATTAAGCGATGTCATAATTGCACACAGAGGGAAAGGACAATTCTTTGATGAGCAACGCGATGTGGCAACATGAGGCCTGCACACCTGCAGTGAGCTCTGAAACCAACACGTGCTTCTCGGTGTCCCTCGAGTCAATGTGATACAAACGCCCGCGAACTGCTCGACCAGAACTTGTGACCAGCGCTCGCCGGTGGCGCGTCAGGGTAACAAGCATCTTTGCTAATCGTTTTACGTGCACTCCCTGTAAGGGACACATGTCGTCATCGGTCGTGAAGGACACCTTGTCCGCATATGTAATGCTACAAAAAATACTCGGGAAGCTGAGTGGGGAAGAAGTGGAGTTTAGCTTTTCGCCATCAAAATAGAGCCGAGGAAGGGGGTTACAACTAACCTTTCCTCCAGCGTTCTGTGCCGCCTGTTGGCTCGGCCCGTCCCGTTCATTCTCGGGTGCGGCTTCGAACACGTTGAAGTACATCTTTTCACCTGGCGAGACTTCTAATATACTTGCGGAGTTCCCACATCGATAACAATAGTTCGGCGCGGACCACACCGTGGACAGGTGGTTGTCAAAAAGCGATGCGTAGCCCTCCATGCATAACTGATGCGCGCGTAGAATATGGGCCATGCCGTTCGTCTCTAGGAATTTGTGTACAACACCCGACCCAAATGTGTAGCCGGCGCCACTGTCGACACGTCCATATTGAGCCGCTGGATAGTTTCGGTGAAAGAGGGAAATATTACCGAGGTGAAATTGCAAAATCCTCTTTCTCCGGATCTGGATCGGACCATACGAGATCAGCCATGGGTCCTTCGTGTGGTATTTCTAAAAAAAATATTATCTGAGGGGGGATCACACGTGCAGATGTGCAATAAATGCACACACACCTCGAAATCGGTCCACAACCTTGATTTGATCAATTGAATGAATAGATGGAGAGAGACCTTGGAGACAAAGAACAAGGATATTTTGTAAGCGGATTGGGTAAAACAGACGAGCCGAGGTGACTAACCACCATGGACGCAAAATATCTTGTCGTCAATGACGACGGATAGCGTCAAGAAGTCAAACATGTCGGTAAAGTACGTCCAGACGCGCGAAGATCCGTATTTACGGACGCATTCAGTGTAGAATCCATATGTCTGGAGCTTTGTGAACAAGCTGGGGGAGAGTAACGAGAGGCGGAAGAGAAAACAGACTTGTGTAACGGCTCGCGATTCGTGATTTCCTCGAATAAGCTGCACACGGTCGGGATACCGAAGCTTGAGGCATGTGAGGAGAGATATTGTTTCAACGCTAAAGAGCCCTCTATCGACGTAGTCACCTGACACAGAAAGAAGTAGAGAGGGATAGATTGGCGCTTATGAATGACTCGGTCATCACAGGACATACCGAGGAACAAGTAGTTTGTGTATGGGGCGTAACCACCTATACGAAATATTTCTATGAGATCATAAAACTGGCTTGAGAAATGATTAAGGGTCACCAGACGGAAGCGGTGGCTTAGGAAATTACGCACCCGTGTATGTCACCGACCACGGTGACCGGGGCACTGACATGTACGACGTTAGACTCTCTCATGAGGACTTCCTTTGTTTTTTCGCAAATTTCTCGCAAGAGTGCTTCATGGAGTAACTGTTTATGAAGGAGTTGTTGGATACATGCGTCGAGATCAAAGGGAGCCATAGAATCATATCATAAAGAAGTAATGAAAGAGAGTAGTCTAAGCAAAAGTGAGCGCGCGACCGCTTGTGCCCGGGACACGTGAGAAATCTGTTTTCCGACCGGTCGGGCGCACAGCCTCGCCTTTCACTTACTCACCTTACTATCCACGGAACCGAAATTTTAAGAGATCTCGCTTTAATTTTGGCTTTTTTTCCTTCACAGGCGGGGGGAACAGCCTGTCCGACATTCGCACTGATCCGGATTATCTACGGCTACGAGCGAGAGGGGCACAGACACGCGAGTAAAAGTTTAGCTTCCGAATTCCAACTCAGCCGACTCCGGTAACCCTGTGTGCTGTGCAGCATATTGAATAGTACAGTATTCCTGGCAAGGCGACGTACCCAGATTTCGATCTCGACAACCACAGGGATTAGAATACTCAAACTTATTCATTTTTTACAGTCCCTCCATTTGTCGCATCTTGCTGTGCCCATGCGTGCTCGCAATTACCCCCATCTTGTAACCATTCGTAAGTAAGTTAGCTTCGCGCAAAGTTCCGCTCAAACACCTTTTCTCCACTTTGTTCCTTCATCATTTCTGGTATAGCCTTCCGAACATCGTCCTTTGTGTCTCATGCCATTATCATATCTAGAGGCTAGATCATGGCGATGGCCACGTTGTTCCCGGAGGTTGTCACGCAATGTCAAATTCGTTTGCGTAAAAGATTGAGCGACTGATATCAGGTCCCCTCATGGGATATCACCGCCCATCCCTCTAGTTACGAAGGAAACGAGGTCCGTGAAACTCTTGCCCACAAATAACCCCATTTTTCACAATGCTCCCGTTTCAACCCAGATATCCCGATCGTACTTTCGGCATAAGTTCCCCGGATTCAGTCCTGCCAGCCTCCTGGTACATTCTTTACAACTCTGTTCGTTCCTCAACCGGTTTCTCACATACGTTGACACTAATGCTGACACGATACCCGCGCATGTCGATGCGATCATCGTCACTTGTTAGCAGCCCTTTTACCCACTCCCTAAAGCGCACCATAGAGTTGTCAAAGTAAGCTGGAAAGAGCAGAATCTCTTGGGTGGCGCGACCTCCCTGGAAGAAGCTCCCACGATTTTGCGCCCTGATCCGGGGGTCAAGTCCATCCATCCATCGGCTACACGCGAGTGATACCGCAAATCCGTCCAACTTTCTTTAGGCGATGTCGAGTACCTTTCCGCTTACCGCTCTCAAAGGGCGCTCAGTTCTCAGATCCAGCGGGTCCCTACTTTTTTTTTTTTTTTTTTTCTGTTCCTCCAGATCACGTCATTCCGTGTGAGCAACAGGATGGGATTCAGATTTTGTCACGAAGAGACCGGGAAGAGGTAATGACTCCGAGTTGTACGAGACTTGAAGGTGGCTTACCTTTGTTGGACGTTGGCGTCCTTTGATTGTGCAACAGTGCGACTCGAAACCCTAAACTTCCATTGGGCTTCCAACCCAAAAAGGCTTTTGCCTCACCCCACTTCGGTTCCCACTGACCATCTCCTACGCCTGCCCTTCTTGGTTCTCAACTGGGCCAGATCTCTGGCACCGCTCCTCCCCGGTCACTGCATGCTCTTTGGCCATATTCAACAAATCCGATGCCGCCCAAACTTCGCCATCCCTTCTGAACCGTACAAAGGGTATAAAGTCTCTTGCTACTTTTACTGATCCTACAGTCCAGCACATTTCCTTCAACATGCAATCGTCCCACGACACTTCCCGCGGCCACTCATATCACCGTCATCAATCTTCTCTACCCCCTTCACACTCCCCCAACTATGTAGACCACAGCGGACAGCCCGCTGGTTATCATCCAGTCATGCACAATACCCAATTACAAAGATCTCCTTATGGGTACCCTCAAGATCATCATCTCAACCCAGGCATGCATATCCTCTTATCACTCGGTTTTGATCTCCACTCATATCAAAACAAACAGCCCTGGTAGCCGGCAATCCTGCCGCTTTACCTAGCCTCCCTATCGCCCAACAATCAGGTCCATCTATGAACTCTCAATTTCTCCCTCAGCACTACTCGCCTGATGGTCATCACCATCAACAGGGTATCTTATTGAACCCTGGCGTTCCTCCGCACTTCCAGAATTACCGCCCAATAGAGCAAGGACAGCCTGTTGTCCCATCCCAATCCCATGCCCAGTATGCCGCCCAACAGAAACCTTATCCAAACCCAACGGTGCAGACTCAAGGTGGCCACGCTCAATATTCGAACCCCGCCAACAATCCCTCATCACCCACCGGTTATGGTCCTCCATCACCACCATCTTCGTCTTCCTCGCCCCATGCGTGTGGAGTATGCGGAGCCACGTTTACCCGTCCACATGATCGCAAGCGTCATTACGAAAGCCAACACACGACGATCGAACATGTATGTCAATACTGTCGGAAGAGTTACGCGCGGGTGGACTCGTTGAAACGACACCTAGACAGGCCCTGTGATAAGATGCCTCAATCTGCACAGAAGGGCGTTTGACTTGGTAGACCGGGTCTCGTTTGGCGAATCCGCATGTTTTCATTGTTGCAATAGACGTCTGTGTTTGTAATACTAAATTGACATTCGCCTCTTTTTACTATCTATAGCTCTCGTTTCTTGCTGTCGCGCAGATATGATATGTTGCCCTATATTAGCGTTTTTCCTGCCAATGATATACATCGCTCCCCATCAGTTGAGCTAGTAACAAGAAGCATCGGACATCGAATGCTATAGTTGTTTGAAGGCCTGCATTCTAGCCAGCAACCGCACCTCTGTGACGTACGTCGACCGCGGTCTATACATGCACTGACTGGCACAAGGCGGAAACTTTTGATCCAGCCAATTTACGAGTTTCCTAACTTGGCTTAGACAGCATTTATCGCCGGTCAGTTATTAAAAGTCATCTTAGGTAGATGCTGATCCTATCTCGGAGATGATGCGAATCCATCGTGATCAAGATCGGAAGAGGAAAAGAGGGTTTAATACTGTCATTCATCAAACGAATCACCTAGCAAAAGCGTACGCGTCCCCCCCCCCTCTTCCTCCTCCCCGCGTTGTTGCAGCTATTGCACAAAGGGGCATTGCGCAGATAACGCTGAATCTCAGCTTCCAGAAAGTCACGATGTATGCTTCTCGGCGCTGGCTTCTCTCCGCGTAATCGAGATTTCGAGAGGGGGAGGGGGTGGAGGATTACAAAAAAAACGCAAAGCCAAAACTGCCCGATTTCCCCAGCGATCGTCACCCGATTTCAATTGAAAATGTCAATTATATCAGCTGCCCCACAACGAGGTACGGTACAAGTACAGTTGTAACCCTGCCTACCCCTGCCATGTCGTGCGGCCATATAGTGTCCTTCTTGTCCTGTCTCTCTCTGTCTACTGTATTGCCGCGGACAAACCCTGCCCATGTGTGTTTTCCCACCCACTGTCAAAAGAACGAAAGAAAGAAAGAAAGTCAGGCCTGCTTTTGGCTAGTGCTCTAGACTAGGCAGCGCAGCCTTTTTGGTTCTATTCTTCTAATTGGCGTTTTCCCGGCATTGTGCGTGTGCGCAGAATCCCGCCCAGATCGTATGTTGTATGATGTGTATGGGAGTGGTTGGACGTCCCCTACAACTGCCTCTCCCCCCTTCCCGAAAACGCGTTCCAACCAAAAAGTTGAATTTCAACATGGGAATTTCATTTTTCATTTCCTTTGGTGTTTGTGTTTTTTTACACATACAGGACGGGATCACCGATAAGTAATCTCCGCCAGTCGTCATCGTGGGATCACATCTAACTTATTCGCGGCTTGTCGATCGAGCTCTTCCTGACAAGTCGATCGCCTATTATAGATATGCTCTCGCCGAGTTGGGCTGTGGAGCAAGTACGGGTGCAAATCTGGCACTTCGTCGTCGCGTCGCACCTCATTTCACTAGGCCCAGGCCTAGGCCTCAATACTCTCAGGCTATGCCATACTGTTTGCCCCGTAAACGCACTAAAAACGGCGGTTGACAGACACGCCCACCTCCCACCTTCTGGATTTCCCTAGCTTCGATGACAGGAAGTGTGCGCGCGTGCGGGGTTCAGAATACAAAGAAGAGATTATATGCAAGATTGGTAGCCTGAGCTGCGATCCTGGTTCCACGCGGGGCGTGTGGTGAGAGGTGGAGGGGGGGGACGATCCCTGCTGTCATCGCATTCCTCATGTCCATCAACTTGACCGGCAATCCGCGACGTTTTTATATTTCCATCAACACGGTCTTTTAGCTCTAGGACATTTAACTCGTCTTGGAAACTAGGGCAACAACCCAAAAAAAAAAAACCCCCCGTTCGTAAAAAAAATGATACAGTACAGTAACGCCAACATGGCTCTCCACTCCCCGGCAAGTCCGCTCGCCCGCGCGTTTTGTCGTCGTCATTTTTTCGTGGATCGTCCCCTTTTCATTTCATCACGCTCTCGAGGGTTCTACAGTACGTAGCCCTGTCATGCACTCGCCGTTCGCCATGCCGTGGCGTAGGCTGTTCCGGTCCGAACATGTCAACTCTATAGTTGCTCAGCCCTTGGTGTTGGTACAGAGAATGTTCTTTTTTTCCCTGATCCTATTCCACGGCTTTTTTTTTTCTTTTACAAACTTGATCTTTTCTTTGGCTCCTCGGCCTCCCACGCCTAGCGGCGCAATAGAAAGCCACTCGATCACAGGAGAGATTGTTCTGGACTGAGCGTTCAGAGTCGGTCTGGAATAGAAATGCGTTGGCTCCGGAACCCGGCACGGAGCAGATGTGAGACTCCCCATTTCCACCTGGAAATCCCTGGACGAGATGGAGACGCGGTGCCGGGAGCAAACGTGGTGTAGTACTAACCATGCAGTGTTGCAAAGAGGGTCGAGCATTTCGGATCAACAGTCAGCTAATGCAATTAGAACAAGTATCTACGTAGATAAGTTAGGATGTACAATCGACGTTCCACATGACCCGAGCAGGGTCAATCCTCCTTATCGGAATCACTATGTCCGGAGTCGCTTTCATTGAGCCCCTCAATCTGCACGTTTGCCGGTACGTTCTCTCCCCCGTCCTCGTGTGAATGCCCCTCCGCCTCCATCTTCTTCATCTTCGATATGACTTTATCTGCTCGATTGAAGATCCCACCCGTGGGCGCTCCGCAGGCCGCGCACTTCGGCGTTTTGGCAAATCGCTTGATTGCGCAAGATGAACAGAAGTAGTGACCGCACCGAGTGACGATCGGGTCCGTAAAGGGATGGCGTCCAATGAGACAAGCAAATGGAGTATCATCGTCGTCCGAACCAGAGTCCGATGCATCTTCTGTTTGCTTCTGAGGGTTGGCAGCCAGTTTATCCAGTTGCCATCCTGCGAGGTCTATCGTCATAATCAGGCATCAGCTCATTCGTGACAAAGAACGTAAAGACGCACATGTTCCTCGGTCGTGCAAGAATTTACACGTGTCTCCAAAGCCGCAGAAACCGGTTTCTGATCAAGGACTACCCGTCAGAGCGCGTTCTCCGTAAAAAGAAAAGGGAAAGCGAGCGTACCTTTGTAGTCCTTACACACATCTGGTTGATAGTCCACGATGGTGACGGTCCGGATCGTACTATTATTGCTGCGCACGGGTCCTGTGCGCATCGATTTCGGCACTTCCTGGCTCTTTCTTATGTGTGACTTGTAAGACTTTTGTCCGTGGTACAGGCCGTCATCAGGTACGTCGACCTCTTCGACCTCATCCCTCCTGGCGCGCTTTGCCAGCATCTCTTCAGCCTCGTCGCCTTCCAGGATCTCCAACGCCTTGTTTACGTGTCCACCAGTGGAAGTCCAATTGATTCCAGGCCCGTCTCGTGTGCCCTCGTCAACGTCATCCTCATCAAGGTCGTCAGTGCGGCGTTGGGAAGATGTTCGTTTAGTTCCGGCACTGAGTAAGTTCCCTGCGGCTTTACGCGACGGGAGGACCACTTGTGATTTGGACGAAGAAGCGGATGGTACCGCATCCGCGACATGTGGGGAGGGCGATCGCTGCCTCATCGTGGTAGGTCTGGCTCTCTTTTTCTTAAAAAAAGGTACTTGTACTGGCTCTGTTGTTGAAGCCATGGGTGGAAAGTGAAGATTGTATTATGTAATCTGCAAGCTCTATTTAAGTTTGTCAGGTGATTTGTCATCAGACATGTGATTTTGAAGGTTTCTAAGCGTCGGGTGGCGCCATCTTATCTCATATCGTGCATTGTTACCTCCTCACAACACATACAGTCCCCCTGCTCCCCATCTCCTTAGACTAGGCCCATTAGGCCATATTTTGCTATTATTACACAACATGAACCTTCAAGGTCTCAATCTCGTGCAAACTCCACAACCTTCCGAGTCATATCTTGCTGATTCACAAGACCTCCTCAGTCTCTCCCAATTTCCCGAGCTCAACGCCCAACTTGACCTATGGTCCAATCTGGCTTTCGAGTCGGATGAACCTCTTGTTCGTCCGAGTGATAAAAAGTCAGGTGGAGAAACAGAGGAATCACCTCAGTCGGTGGAAGAAGATGAAGACGACGACGCTGATGATGGCCAGCCTGCACAAGCTGACAACCATGTCAATGTGGTGATGGGTGATCCTATTTCCACCCCAATTACCCAGCCCCGTGCGGCCACACGTCCTCTGAATGCATTCGACATTGGCAGTGTTTTAGCCAGTTTCGGAATTGACCCTTTTACGGTCCCTCTTGTGCAGTCGACTTCCTCTGCTCCGTCTCTCGCCCAGATCCTATCACTATACCCACATACTGCCAATCCCCCTCCGCCTGCGCCTGCTCTCGCAGAGCCAAGTACTCCGCCCAAAGGAGTCAAGCGTGCCCGTATGCGTAGAGCATCTGTGTCGAAGGGTACAAGTGATCAACCGAATGACGGTGCATTTTCCACCGTTCAATCGGCGATGACTACACCACTCACCCCAGCCGAAGATAAGCGTAGGCGTAATACGGCGGCCTCGGCCCGATTCCGGTTGAAGAAAAAGGAACGTGAAGCTGCGCTGGAGAAGAAATCAAAGGAACTCGAGATCCGCGTTACTGAGCTGGAACGTGAATGCGAAGGTCTTAGGAGAGAGAATGGTTGGCTCAAAGGCCTTGTCGTTGGCGTCACTGGTGTGGGCGCGGCACAGCAGCAGTCGGCGCCAGTAACTGCAGGAGTGAAGAGGCTGAGAGAAGAAGCTGATGGTGTTGGAAAATAATATGATGGACTTGAAATTACTTTGTCATGACCTTACAAGCGAGTCAAGAGGAGTAGTAGGAGGATCAGAAACAATGAAATCATATTTTATGGCATTGTTACTTCGGGTTTTTGAGCGAAGCGAACACCGAGCACCACCATCAGTCACCCGAATCATTCGTCAGGCTACCATCAGTGGCAGTGGCCGTGGCAGCTCTCCGACTCACATCTAAATTGCTTTGACAATGCTCACCCCCCGCCTATAACTCTCAAGTTTTGGAATGCCGTCTAGACACCGTTTCAACACTGTCAACTCTCATCAACAATTACACTATGATACGCCACAAGACGGCAATCCCACGGACAAGTCATTTACTTCCGCACTTGACTTTTGTACACCACGACCTACGGCGCTACGAAGACGAGGGTCGGACGATGGTACTTGTGGGTCTCGGAACAATTCGATATTATCACAACACGCGAGATCTCGTGCCATGGACAGCACGAGCGAGCTCCACCCATTGCGCCGGTGCAGCAGTACGACAGGGACTGCGCGTTATGACACGGGCAGCACCCGACCGCGATT